>JAQIYH010000193.1:0-11969 GCA_034700885.1 Paratullbergia callipygos | reverse complement strand
GATTGAGTATTAAAGCCAGATTATGTATTCCTTCCTCGAAAACGAACCTTGTCTGCATGCCGCACATCGCACTGCACGGCACGCTGCGCCATGAATGTGAATATAAAGAAGTCGTTTCATAGTTAATATTTGGTTTTCCTCTCTTTTTCCATTGCCTTTGCTTTGCCTTGGCTTAAAGAACAGCACAATGGCACGCCTAAGGTAGAAAATTCATTTTCTCACTGTTGTTGTTTTAATATTACTACTACGTAACTACAACTTTTATATTCCATAAATATTTCATTCCTTTCCTACGCACAACATAATTCAATCTGTGCTGCGCGCTTTGCTTAGGCAGTGTCTAGAAAATTAAGCTGCACTGTATTATTCTTTGGCTCGGTGGCTTTGGTCTTCGTGCTCGTGCGTACGCCATACTGAGAAGCTTAGATTGCCGTAATACCAATATAAGGTTTTCAATGCCATCAAAGAACATCGCAGGACGAAAGCAGCATTAAAAATTGTTGTGATTCCTTCGCTGTGATACAGATGCAACAGCAAGATGCTTCCAGTCAATTTTCTCCATACGAATATTTTACATCTGCACGATTATTTTAAGCAGAGGCAAGGATTGTAACATCAAGTCACATATCCTGTCTTTCTTTTGCAAAGTAATATTTTATCTTCCAGTCACTTTCACCCGGTTTACTACATTTGCCAGATATCGCAGCATTTGTTTTCTGACTTTTGATTCCATGCGCAGTCCGCATCCGCACCACGTTTCTTCTGAGTGTGTACTTGTGTACACGGAACACAACCGCCAAAAAGTTTAATTCTGCTTATTTTAAATGCAAAGCGGATCATCATCATCATCATAAACAACAGAGACAGGAAGAGAAAAGAGACTTTGTCATTTGAAATGCAAATAGCATTTGAAAAGAAAGAAGAAACTCTTCTCATCCTATTGTTCTCTCATTCCACTCACACTATTCAAGACAAACCATTTCATTTTATTATTCTGAATTTAAGCTCTCTTCTTCTACTTTCTATTATTTTGTCATATTGCATTGTAGTTTTGTAGTACTTTTAGAATTGAAATTCAAAGGATGCGTCGTCGTCTGCTGTCGCTTTAGAATTTGAGATTATGTGTTCCAACTTCCAACCTTCTTTTCCAGTATTTGCTAAGAAGAATTGTCTGCTGTATAGAATATTTTAATAAGCTGCTGCTCCCATTGCTCGTTGTATTGTCTTTCGTCTTTGAATTTGAGTGAGTCTGAGCCTGAATTTGAAATGAAATCTCAGTCAGCGTCTGCCACCGCCACGTGTGAGACAAGATGGACGAAAAATCTGTTCGTTACTATTTACTTGCATTATTATAATTCAGGCGTTGTTTCTTGCTACAGCGCTGTTTGTGAATATAATTTATTAAATTTTCTTTCAACTTGTGACAACAAGATATCCATAATTCATGTCACTACCGGGCAAGGGCAGGCACTGCAGTGCCGTGCCGCGAATTTAATTAATGAAGGATGCTGTACTACAGATGCGTGACATTCTGTGTACGTACAAACTTATTGCTTGAGGTAATTTATGGTCTACCCAGATGACTTTCGTGGTATGCCATTGGAATAAGAATTCTTTCCTTCCTCTCCTAAGTTGGACGTATTTTCGTATTCTGAAAAAATGGCTGATTTAGATTTTCAAACCCATTCATTGGTAGCCACGCGACGGCGACGCCATGATTACATTTACGTTGGGGCAAAGGTTTAATTAAATTACCAACATTGCGATTGCCATTGCATGACTGACAAGATAACTAGTGTAATTACTAGTTGAAAAACGGTCGCCGGATGTCCATGTCCACTGTCCACCATGTATGTAGTAAACACAGGCAGGTTATAATTATATTTTTTAGAGTTTTTGAATGAGTAGCTCAGTAAATCAGATTATCATTCACTGTGTCCGTCCGTCCGTCTATTTTATTCGTTAATTCTGTGCTCTCTCTGCGTGCAAGCCAAGCCAAGCTTTGTGGGCTGCGTGACCTCTTCTTCTCTCATAAAACAGCACAGCAAGAGCATCCATGTTCGAAACCTGCAACCATGAAATAGTAATTACTGCAATGCAATGCAATGCACTGCAAAGGAATTAAAAGTCATGAAAATGAAAAATACTATGGCCATTAAGTCCATAATGCCTTTTTTCACTCATGTTAAGGAAATGAAACAATGCAGTGCTGCACGCTGCACAGTGAACAGCAGAGTGCACACACATAATTCAACAAAAGGGGGAATAAAGTATTCGTGTTTATGTACATGCACATGCAGTCGCTGAATGGTAAAAGAAGAGGAGGCAACTTAAACCTAAAAATTTTATACGCTTCATCTTTATACGAGACGCAACTGCGTGCATGTGCGTGTCTGCTGCTGCTGAGGTTTTCCTCTCTGAGTGTAGTCGTGTCGTATAGTACGAATAAGTTTTGCAATAGAGAGCCCAAGCCAGAGAGCAACAACAGAGAGAAGATTGGGTCTCGCCTTCTCTTCTGGAGGTGGAGTTTTTCTCTTTAGAAATTCTCAATCTTTTCTCCAATCATGGAAAAGGTAAAGAAAGAATAAAAGATTTTATACTACGTTGCATGGATACAACATACAATCCTGTGCATGTGCAAGAAGACGAGAGGGGAACAACTGACTGAGTGAGTGTGAGATGAATCTAAGGAAGAACGGAAAGAACAGAGGACATAAAACATAGTCAATTTAATTCAAAAGAATGCACACACTGCGACAGCACAAACCAGCAAGACATGGAATTTTACTATTTTCAGAATATTGGTTTTGAATTCATGAGTGAATTATTGCTTTGCTATGAGTCATGGAATAGGATTTTACAATGCTGCTGCACTGCAGCACTACACTGGCACTCGCATTTTGAAAATGAGATCTTTGTCTTTAATGAAGTCATTCGAGACTCGAGACTTCTTTTTCCCATGCCAAAGGTAAAATATTACATACGTTATACGTAATGATGAAAGAAGATTCATTAGTTTAAAATACACGTCGCACTCACTAGAGTTAAAACAATAAAAGGAAATGTCTGTGAGCCTGTGCAGTGAAGCGAATAATTCAATGTGCTGTTTCAAATTACTCCAAGCACAATTTTAATGAATCGCCATATAATATTATCGTACCATAACATGAAGAAGGGGTTTAATTTTCTTTTTAGTTAATGAAGAACTTTGCTTACTTGCTGCTGCTGCCTTTGTGGCAGACAAGTAAGCAAGCAAGTGAACGTGTGACTCGGAGGGATTAATAAATAAAAGAAATTAAAATCATGTTGGAGAAGTCTTCTCTCTTCTTCTTCTGACTTCATTGCATTGCATTTGAATATTTCGAAAGCTTCTCGTTTTACGACTCCAGCGTCGTCAGTCTCAGTCTCAGCCCTCAGCCTATCAAAGCAAAGCCCCTTTGGATCTTATTACCACATTCTGCATATATTCTGCAGGAATTTTATTTTATCTGAGAAAAGTCAGTCATATATTACAACAGCAGCCTCCTCCAAAAGGATTACTTTACATTTTAGTAGAGCAGTACATTCCACTCATTTCACATAAAGTCATGGATGAAAATGGTTCGTAATTATGCAAAGAGTATCACCAGCAGCAGAAGTGGAAGCCTTATTTCTATTCTCTCATAAAATTGAATTCCTCTCATTTTGAATGAATTCTATTTCTAGAATCTTTTGTAGCAATCAACCAACCAATCTGAACGAACCAAACTTTCATTTCTCTTTGAAAAGTTCTTTACGTCTCCTCTGCTCTGCTCTTCTCTTCTCTATAATCAAGTTTCGCCATTACTAATTCCACTCACATTCTCACATTCACATTCACATTCATACAGAATTCTCATGTTTCTAGTTTCTTCCTTCCTTCATAGAAAGGAAAGGAAAGCAGACGCAGAATAATACTTATCCTTTGAAATGGTTCTTTTAATTAATTTTAATTAAGCCTATTGAATGCGCGAATACTTTTTAGTGTAGTTGGATGTTGAATTTCTCTAGCTTTCAATTATTGCACACAAAAGTTCTTGCCATTCCTTTGAGGTTGCTGCTGGCTGCTGCTGGTGCTTGTTGAAATAGTTTCTAAAATGAATCTAAAATTCTTAGTTTGTATTACTAGTCCAACTTTCTTGGGTTTCCCATTTCCATTTCCATTTCTATTCTAATTAATCCAAACAACGATCTGAATCCAAGCACAAAGCAGCAAGAGATTCAGTTTAGTTTTTTCCCTTTGCATTGGCTGCTGCTGCTACTACAAATTTACAATTTAGAATTCTAAAACTTTTGAACAGAAGAGAACAGAACTATTTGAAGTTGTATCTAGTATGAAACTTCATTTTATACATGATAGAAGAATTTTGGATAAGATTGTATAAAGTCCTGTTTTGCAAGCAACAACTGAGCTGATCACCTAAAAATAAAAAATAAATTAACCTGAATGAAATTGATGTATTTGTGCTGAGTAGTTTCAATATTTTAACGACTTTGAATTCAAACAAATCGACTCAAGTGTCAAGTGTGAAGTGAATCTCGAAAGTGGAACTTTTGTACGCCATTTGATGTTTGGTACAATTGACATTAAATACCAATGACATACTAATTAGGTACAATTAGGTACTCGTGGAATGTGTACAACTCTAAATGTATGCTATTTAAAGTCATGTCAAATTCAACTTTATGTAAGAACTTTTGTATTCGTATCAAAATGGGAATCATGAACTAAAAACTAAACTGAACATGAACATGAACGATGCAACAAAGACAAGCTTGTCTTTGTCTTTGTGTTGTGTTGAAATGTAAAGCTGAAAAATGTGGAAGTATGTGGAGGAAAGGGTTTGTTGTAGAAGTTGGACACATTGCCACTAGATGTTCTGGGAACCAACATTATGAAACCTTTCTCAACTGCCATTGCACATGACTTACGAGATGTGTGTCTCATTCTTATGTAAAAGTAACTGATTAATTTTTTCTACTTTTCTACAGTAGTCTAAAAGTCTACAGTGATAATTTGATCGTAATGCACTGCACTTAAATACTTCTCGTCCCAAGGCAAATGGAACTTTTTTTATCTAATTTTTATATATTGACAGAAAATATTTTATGTAAACGGTGATGAACTTGAAGTATCGAGTCAGTACATCATTTCGATATAATTCATACGGAATTGTGACATTGTTTTTTAGTATCGATGTCACACTATTATTACTCCACTGCTCGACAAAGCAGTCGAGTCAAATTTTTGAATTTCCTCCTTGCATGTTGCATCTTGTCACAATTAAAATCTAACCTTGAGGAATTTCTTCTGCCTGCCTGAATTACATTCAACTTCAATACATGAAAGGAATGCTTTGTGTTGCGTCGCATTACGTTGAAGGATAACGACTTGGCCAAATTCATGTCAATATGCTTGAAATGACAAAAAGGGCCTCGCGCATCATTCACTCACAGTACAGCGTCTCCTCTGGCTTGTTTTTAATGAGGTTTTATGAAATAACAGTGCACTACAGGAAAATCTAGCGAATCCAGTCGTCGTCCTGTGTCAAGTTCCGAGTAGAGAACCTTTCTTTTGGTGCTGCAGTTTGTAGTACTAAATTGGTGACAACTCACAAAGACTCACAAAGAGATTTTTCATGGAAGCGGAAGGCGGCCTGTGTTTCTTTTTTCTTTTACACATCTTTTAATTTTAATGGGTTGAAGATGCGCATTCACTCATTCGTACATATTCACTTTGTTACTTTGTAATTTGGGCGTTTTTGTTCCTGTCTCTCTCTCTCTCTCTCTCTCTCTTGTACTACTATTAATGGAATATACCGTTCGACTTTGGGACGAAACTTTGAAGGATGACAACGACAACGACAACAACAAACGTTACATCATGACTCAGCGAATCTCATTTATTGTACATTGTACTATAAAAGAACTTGAAGCTTTCGAGGTTCCTTTGTAGTAAGTAACATCTCAATTTCCAGGTAAACGAGTCGTTCGTCCTCGCTCCTCCTCATCAGTTCATCATCATTTATTGTGAATGCAGTGCAGGAAACTGGAGAAAATAAATTGAAACGAGACGATTTTGAAAGTAACTTTGATATTATTTTCTCTTTTTTACAGTCGACTGATTTTTAAAGTTGTGCAGTAGGCTTTTTCTTGCTTGTGTTCTTCTCTCTTTCTAGTTTCTAAATTAAAATAGACTCGCTGTCACTGTCTCCGTCTGTGTCTCTCATTTACGCCGACGACATTGGACACAATTCTTCTTTTATTCCATCAGTACAAGTTTGTACAAGACACAAGTTTGTTCAAGACACAAGTTTATTGGGAATCTCGTACGTCAAATGACACTTTGCTTCGCTGTATTTCATCCCACGTCCCACACACACATTCACACAAGACGAACGAATGGGCGAACATATTAAATTTTATGCACAATTTCATCCTGATTACACTTGGGACATCGGGACATGATTCCGTTTCAAGCACACGAATCAATTTAATCGTGTAGAGGATTGTCAAACAAAATTAAAATTAAAATTCTTTATTTAAGCACCAGCTCAGAATTAGAGGCCAATTTTTCCTGCCACTTTTCACCTTGACTTTTGAAGCAAATTCACTGAAGCAGCGGCCACGGCACGACTCGAGGACGCGGCGCCTTGTTTCCTCCCAAACTTCGTCATATGAATTTTTAATATTATAATTTTAACTACATATTTTCCTTAAAAATTAAATCCACGGCCTCCTCGCCCAGCATTTATTAGATATCAGTCCACAGTTTGACAGGTAATGATTACGTAGTACATTCAGGAAACAGAATTTAAACTTGGTCGATTATCTGCCCAACCAATCAATGAATTAATGATGGGAAATAAAATATGTAGATTATGTAGCACGTGTGATGTAAACCATTTTGAATCCTGGAGCAGTAAAGCAAAGAGATATTTTTAGAATATTTTTAGGTTGTGATTTTTGATTGACAACGTCACTCATTTTAATGGCGCCATGTATCCACGTCTCTGTCCGTCCATCCGTCCATGAACCATGAATATGATTTAGACGACGACGACTGCAATTCTGGATCATGTATCATGTTCACACTCAAGTAATGTGAAGTTGAGGCTACTGTTAAGTTAACCGAGCAATGAAGATGTTCATCATAATTCATCGCCTTCACTAAAGTGCCGTGCATTGCCTGTGTTAAAGTCTGCCGTTGGGTTTCGTGATCGGAAAGTGACGTAAAACGTTTCTTAATTATTCTGCACGAAACCTCTCTTCTACTTCTCTGTCTGTCTGCACCTGGATCTGAATTGCCTGGACTCTGGACAACGAACATAAACATTCTCTAAGAAGGCATCGTATCATATCGTGTTGAGGCATCACATCGTCATCATCATCATGTCGTGGAGTCGTCGCATTGTACGTAATATAAGTTGCATTGCGTAAACCAAGGCTTGAAGGCTGCTGTGCTGCTGCTTTTATGTACCACACGGACGTGGACCGGACAAGTCTCTTTCCCCTTTCCTCTTCCCTTCTCATCTGCTTTTGATGTGCGCATTGCATTATTGTGGAGTATTGTTTAGAAAACCAGTTTTGAAATTATGGAAGTGAGAAGACTGAGATAGAATTACTTCATGACGAGAATGCTTTGACCTTACATCGTGTGTGTACGTGATATTAAGTAAATATATTGCAACTTTGCAATGCTGCAGCAGGATCTCAATTGCACGCTGGTAGTAAAGAAAGAAAGTGTCCGAACCGGGCAAGGAAGGAACATCTCTCCCGAACTGAAGTTGTTCGTACGTATTTGAGGGATAATACAAAAAGGAACTCAAAAATGCAAAAACCGGTCTGGTCACTTTTTCCTGAATAAAAGCACGAATTTTTCTTTGTACGTACAAAATATTTTCCATACAATTCTGCTGCTGCTCTGAATCTTTGTCTCATTGTCCATGCCATGTACAGACTACAGAAAAATTCTACTCTGTAAAGTAAATACAGAGATTTTATTTTATGCATTTTCATCGTCGTCATCATCATCATCTCGTAAATCTCCATACGCATTGCTGCTGCTGCAGCAGTTTCTTGTCTCTTGTCTCTTATCATTTCACTTTCATTTCTGTTTCTATTCAACGGAAGATTTTATTTTTGTGACCGTCGATGCGACGACCGACTGGACTACAATTCGCATTTTAAAAAAAAACATGAAACTGGTTTTCACACTATTCAGGAATTTTTTCTTCTTCTTCTTCTGGCAGTTGGTCCAGCAGCAGCAGCGGCAGCCGTTGTTTCAGCTTCAGTACAGCAACGTGATATTGCTATGAATTTGAATAACGATGCTGCATAAAAATGTGATGGAAGTTGGACATGGGAGCATTTTTCTAGTAGAATCTGTTCTCAATACAATTTCAGTTACGTACACTCGTTTATTCACGAAACAAGTCCTCTCATTTCTTCTTTTCCTTCCTTCCTTCGTCCTCTCTTTCTTTAGTATGTCACACATCATATCATCATCATCATAAGACTCAACTGACCAGTTCCAGTTTTTCCAATAATACATAATAATTATAATAGTAGCCAGTTCTTGTTCCCAATTTTTTCTTGGAAAAGTTGAAAGATTTTTTTCTCCACCAGATTGTTTTGGGCCACCAAACCAGTTCCTATATTTTTACATGGTTTTTAAAAATCTTATTCTTTCGCATTGGATTTTTAATTTGTACAATTTTTATTATTTTGTGTTGAAGTGAATTTTGTGTTTGTAACTGGACAACTGCTGCCCATCAGCATAGCATGCATTGTGTAAGCCAAGCCAAGCTATACACATGCAACATTGCTGATGCTGCATACAATTATTGATTCAGTTCTTCTTTAGTTTCTTCCTTTTGTTCCAAGGTCAGTTTCATTTAATTTTTTTAAATTTCATTATGTGTTTTATGTGTCTATGTTTGTGAGATTTGTCCACTCTTGTATCATTCTGTGAATGTGACAAGAAATATGTGCATTAAATTCTATTTCAACCGTAAAATAATTTATTGCCCTGTGAGGTTTGGTTTCCGCAGCTGCGGCTGCTTTTGCTTTGGTTTTGGGTCTGGATTTCATTTTATGGCCAAAAATCAGTGCTTGCTGTTTTGCCAAATGTACACCCAAGCTCCGATGTAACTAAATACATCTTGTAAAGATTATAGACTAAGAAATGAAAGAAATGAGAGGCACGCCAGTATACAACATTTACCGTATTTTACATTTACCCATTTTACGAGATTGTAGATATGGATTTACATGCTTGTTAATGCTATAAAATATTCCCATAAACTATAGAGCAGAGGACAAGTTATTTTTAAAGGAAATTACATTCCACACAATATGAGCTATGATCAAGTTCCGGGTCTTATCACCATTACCATTACTAACTACATACTATCTAACTTGGCTTACACGCGTTTACGAGGTGGAATTTATTACTACATCTTTCATCATAGATAAAAACAAATATCTTACTACAACATAAGGTATATAATATTTCTACGGTTGCTGTTGCCTGTTGCGGTTTAGACTGTTTTGCTGTTTTGGCATTATGTTGTTTTAACGACTCACTCCGTCACTCCCGAGTAAGAAACACAGGAAGCGAACGGAAGTACATAAAAAGCATCATACATACATCTTAGAAAGATAGTTTAATGATTTATACTTGTATGCGAGGTTCCAAATATGTACAATGTATTGCTGCTACAATTTGGTCCGAGGTTTTAAAATGAGTTATTTAATTTTTGTGCAATGATGCACAAGATTATTTGTTGTCGCAATTAAAATAGAAAACCTTTTCTTGTAGTCTCTCATAATAATCAGAGAGAAAACGAGGGTCTTTGCGACACGGTTTCAGGCGGAGTCCATTCTTTTACAAATCACAATACTTTCGAACGAAGGAGACGAACGACTGACTGACGGTGCATTTGTTTTATTGAACTTTTACATTAAGACCGGAGTCACTGCATTTGCATTGCATTGCAGTGCATTGCAGTGCAGTGCATTGCAGTGCAGTGCATACAATCAAATTAAAGTCGAAACTTTCACTTTCAAGACCCGACCAAAAATCTCGACTTGATTCAAGTCAAGAACAGCAGCGCACAAAAAGCTAAGGCTAATAAAACATTCTCGGTAAATTTTTTTCACGTCATGTCTCCCTTCGTCTTCTTTCTACTACATCTCCTTCACATACATATTTATGAGATGCGACGACGCGACGGCAGCAGGGAGAAAATTTAATTTGCAACTTGCACTTGCTGCACCATGCAACTCAAAGAAAAAGTACCATAATTCTTGCACTTTATTTCTGAATAATTTTAACATTACGGATCTAATATTAAGTTACGAAATTACAAAACATTACGAAGAGACGCGCACTCGCGCACTCCAATTATTATTGGATGAAACAACGAAGGGGAAAGAAGAGAGAGAAAAATCGTCGTCGTCGTCGTACACTGTTTGTGAATAAATCCTCGTAATGATTACTTTTCTAATTTGCATTTATTTCTGAGACAGATGAAAAAGAAGAAGAGAGAGAAGAGAGAAGAGAAGAGAAGAGCAGAAGAAAGAAAGAAAGAAAGAAGGTTTTATTTTTCCTTTTAAAACTTTTAATTACGAATTTTAATTAGTAGGAAAGAAAAGTTGAAAGTTTTTCATTTGAATGGTACGTGCGTGCATGAGTGTGCGAGTGAAGAAGAAAGAAAGAAAATACATTCAATACTATTGCAGTGCAGTACATGAATGGGGAAAGAGTGGAAAAAGAGTAGAAAAAAAATAAAAGGAATCACGATACTGCGACGAGGACGACAGACATTCAACGAGATGCAGATGAGATGCTCACAGCCAGCAGTCGATGTCAGAGATGCGAATGAAAGCGAACAGAATCTAAAGTCTCGTACGATGGTATAAAGTATAAAGTATAAAGTTACTCTGGAAAAAAAGTTTATATTATAGAAGGAAACTTTATTCCAAAGAAAAAAGAAAGGGGAAAACTCTCTCTCAGCCATATTTTTTGTCGACTCGTTCACTTTCTTTCTTTCTACTTCTACTTCTAGTTGCCTACATTTTACATGTGTTGACTATGGAGCCGCTACCACACTGTGACTGTACGATGCAGTACTTTACTGCACTGCACTACTCCATGAATGAAAGAAAAGAATCGCGACAAAACTCCACCCAGAAATTGATCGAAATGTTGGACCAATGATGAAACATCTGTTGAATCGATTTCCTTTTTTTTTAACTTTCCTTTTTTTCTCATCATGCCATTTTTATGTTACGTTCATAGCCTGTTGTGTGTGTTGTGTGTGTTGCACATTACATGAACTATGGTGCAACCATTTTGGTCATTTTTATTCTCCCCTCTACTCTGAACTCTCGTGGACAATATGTACTTGTACGAGGCTCGTGGCAGCAGCATTGAGATATACAATGTACATGTACTTAAATTGAGTAAACAGCAAAAAGAAGTTTTTTGCATGTGTATTTGTGAATTCGACATTTGAAATGGATTTACCATTTGCATTCGCAATTAACAGATGAATTACGATACAACGCAGTAGCGTAGTAGCAGATGAAATAAAGTTTGGAGTTTCAAGTTCATTGGACTTGGACTTGAACTTGTGTCCATGTACTAACTGACTGTTCGTGAGTTCGATACTTCATGGTGCCCATCATGCCACCACCATGAACACACTCCGTCCGTACGCCGTACGCGTACCGCAGAGAGCAGTGAAATTGAATTAATTTAGGTTATGATTACATATACCAACAACACACTGTAGTGTATCCAGTATCCAGTATCCATCCGTCTGCATTCCATTGATGACGACCACGACTACGAGTATGTATACGACGAGACAAGTTCAGATTACACGTAGACGGGCCGTCGTGGTATGAGTGTAAACATAGACTGTTCACATTTGCCAAAGAGT
>JAQIYH010000192.1:0-11980 GCA_034700885.1 Paratullbergia callipygos | reverse complement strand
ACTCTTCACTCATGAGAAGTGCTGCAAGCCACGAGCAAGGATTCATCGTTGAAGCCGTTTAAATTTTTGAAATGCATGCTTAATGAATTCCAAAGTTTTTCGAAGCACATGTTGTGTATTTTGTTATTTGTTGTTGCGCTCACTGCTTACCACGAATCTCCTTTTTGCAGACTCGTGATTCGAACGAATCGCGAGTGCTGCGATCCGACTCATATTTGGCGTGAGTCGGATTCGGATTCGATAGCCATCGAATCCAAATTTTTAAGAATCGGATTCGCTAAAGATTCGCGGATCGAATCCCGAGTCGGATCATGAGTCGGATTCGTGGTAAGCACTAGCGCTCACGAGCCTTTCAATTCTTGAATCATGGATTCTTGATTGATTTTGAAGAGTGCCATCATTCCAGTCCATCCATTCGTCCTTTGTAATTCAAATGATCATGAGCATGACTCATGACTGAGGGATGAAGAGAAGATAAGATAAGATAAAAGCCTACAAAAATACTTACAAATACAAAGTTCACAGAAGTGAATTCTTGTTTTTCGGTTCCTCTCTCTCTCTGGACTGGACGACCACTGAAACTGAGTCCGAGTGTTGGACGAGAACGTGACGTGCGACGACGTGACTGTGTGACATGTCGACTACGGCTACTGTAAAGATTGCGGTAAGTTGAAGTTAACTTTAACCTAACCTAACCGCTAAGCACTAAACCATGTCGAACAGTTACAGACTGACAACGATCACTGATTTCTGAATTTTGCTCAAGCGTAGGTTTCTGACGAGGATCCAGAGTTTGGCTCGAAATTCGCAAACTTGATCAAACTCCAGCTCCTCCTGTCCGAAGCCACGAGTTTACTTCGCCAGAAATTCAGAGAACGATGGAGTAAATATAGAAAAGTGGATTGGGACCCGGATAGGGTTGCAAATGTGGATGAATTTATCACTGGGTGTGGTGGATCCCTGTTCAAAAGATTTGGAAAGATTCAAAAAGACTCTGTACGATCAGGGAACATTGACTCGTGGGACATTACGACACTTGCTGACATCCTCATCAATGTCGACTTTAAGCAACAGCCACAACAGGGGCCACCAGATAAGGATAATGAGGAGAAACGTCAACTAGAACAATTGAAACAAGTTCGTAATTTGGTGGCACACAACCCAAAAGGAGGAATAACGGACCAGGAACTGGAACCATTATGGACTAAAGCTGAACCGGTGGTTCTCTATCTGGGTGGAAGTGCAGTGGTAATCCAGAAAATTAAAGCCTCCACAAATGTCGCTGATTTCGAGAGTCAGAATACATCAAATGTTAGTTAATCTTTCAAAATATCCATATACATATTTAGTAATTTATATAATTTCAATAGGAACATGACTTGTACGTGTTTCAGATCATCACAGAAAATAGCAAAACAGCCGAGAGCCTCAAGGAGGAGGGGAATGCACTGCACCGTGCCAAGAAATTTGAGGAGGCGATTGAGGTATACACAAAGGGACTTGAATTGGATGGATTGAGTCAAGTTGATCGTGGTGTGTTACACTCGAATCGTTCTGCAGCTTACATTTGTCTTGCTGAATTTAATGAACAAAAGGACATGAACCCAAAGACAAAGATCAAGCTAGGCCGCACAAGGATGTCACCCGAAAATGCAAGACAACTTGGACGCCACGATGCCAAAGAAACTGTGAGACTTCGTCCAGCCTGGTACAAAGGATATTTTCGATCCGGGAACGCATACCACTCTCTAAGAAAGTATGAGAAAGCACTTCGATCTTTCGAGTGGGCACTGAGCCTTGCACCAGGACAACCGGAACTCACTCATGCACGTGACGAAAGTCGTAGAAAGTTGGGGATCGATACAAGGAATGAGCATTTGGACCCAGAACAAATTAAAGTCTTAAACCATACTGAAGAAGATACGAGAAAAATGATGGAGAAAAAATTGGGAGTCCCAGTGAGCAAGAAAGCAATGCAAAAAATTAAACAATATAATGAGAAACGAATTCCGGGTCAAGCAGATGTGTACAAAGGCCATGATTATCGGGACGGGACTGGAGGGATGAAAACAAATGAAGAAACTGCTGTTCGATGTTATACAAAAGCTGCGAGTGCTGGGAATGCGGAGGGGATCTACAACTTGGCTCTCATGTACACGAGGGGCCAAGGTGTTAGACAAGATTTCAGTATGGCTGTGAAACTCTTGAAGGAAGCAGCATCGAAACCAGCATTTCGTGAACACATGGGAGCGAAGGAGCCGGTTGTCGGAGTGGCTGAAGCAGAACATTCCCTTGGTCTAACATATGAGGAAGGTGTTGGAGTGGCTACAGACTATCGTGAAGCATACAAATGGTACAAGAAGGCCGCCGTGGATCACAACTACTCACATTCCGCAAACAATATGGCATTTATGTACCGAGATGGGAAGGGGGTTGAACCTGACATGAAAAAGGCAGGCCAATATTGGCACCTGGCCGCCACACTTAAGAACGCTCTTGCCATGGAGTCACTCGCCATACACTACGCCGGTGTTGAACAAGACCCAATTCAGGCGAGACATTGGTACGAACAGGCAATTCTCCATGGGAATCTTCATGCTCAACTGCAGAAAGATGAATTTTACTCGACCCTGGCCACACTTGAGGAGAAGAACAAGAAGGTCGAGCAAACTGTGACCGAGTGGGAGTCAAGTCAAGGATTGCAAGCAAAAGGACTTAAATTGGAGGAACGAGTCCGAAGAGCACAAATGGGAATATTCCCTGAAGGGACCAAGGTACTAGACGATCTTGAGAAATTGTTCATCACCTCCAATGCCAAAGCCAGATCACCTAAAGCAGAGCACAAAAACTTTGACCCTGACATTCTGAGTACATACGCCCAACAGGGATCAGAAACTGCGAAGACACTTGTCCGAGCACTGAAACACTTCTACGATGCAATGGACCTCTTCTTCTCGGGTTTGTCCAACAAAACATGGCCAATATTTTGTCATGAGATGGGAGAGAGCTGCCGAAACGAGAGTCTCGTCATTCAACTTCCAGCAGAAGGTCGAGCTGACCTCAGCAAACGTGTCCACGAATACTTGAAGACGATTCCGGTAGAGGAGATGTCGGACCGAGACCGAGACGCACGGATTTCCTATATTTTTTTGAATATGTTTGACATTGAGCCGATGCTTCGTTTCTCTGAAGCATGCAAACACAAGTATCCTGAAGAAGGTCTGTTTCAGCTCATGATCTCCGACCTCCTTGCTTTCTCGCAAGATTACAAGAAATCCCTCCGAGTGGCAAAAGAAGGTGTGGAACTCTTCCCAGATGAACTTATGTTGTGGTATAATGTGGCAGCAGTCGCTGCTCTACTCCCACCCGACACACAACCACCACAGAACACCATTCAAGCGTACGAAGAGTTCCTGAGACGAGCACCGAAGGATCATCGCAAAGTGCCACTTGCATACTATGCAATTGGGAATCTCTACCGAATCCTGAAGATGATTGGGACCGGAGGGAAGAGCCAGCGAAAGAAGAGGTCGTCCACGGCTACAGCTACACAAAATCGTGACTTGGGATTGAACGAAATGCAGAAGTATTATCGACTGGGACAAGAGGCAGAGAAGATCCAGCTCCCATGTTTTCTACCTTATGAATGTACACAAAAATCAATGCTCGAGACATTCTTGCGCATGGAGGCCTTGATTCCTCCTTCTGGTCCTGGCAGCTCCACTACAAGCATTGATGTGAATCACGTCAACGTTCCAGCTCCAGTCCCACCAATCCCCATCATCGAAGCCAAAAGTGACCCAGAGCCAGAACGACCGGATGTGACTGATTTCACAACACTTACAAGTCCACTTCGAGTCAAAGTCATCCGTGAGCATCGAGAACATGTACGAGACTATCCAAAAGTTGTGGCGAAGCTCCCAGCAGAAAGTGGGATTGCTGGGGCTCTCTTCACAACAGCGACCCCACAACACAGGCAAGCGGCTCCACTGCAACTCTCTGGACTCAAACCCATTTCATTCAAAGAGATGGACATGTTCGTGGATAAAGTGTACGAGGATTGTGTGCTCGCTGTGAGAAGTATTGAGGATCCGCCGCCTGTCCGTTCTCCTTCCGTGAGACTTGTCCTGGAAGATGAGAATCGCGATGTTTGTCGTGCATTCATCTATAATTTTGGGACCCACCATGGCGGCGGCAGTGGCGGTGGCAATGAAGGAGACTATTTGACAATTATACGACAACGTCTTAGGCACGGTGCAAGATTGAGTATCATTAATCCATATATGCGACAAGCACAAGATGGTGGATGGGGGATTCGACTCGATGATCCAAACACACTCTTCTTACACTCGGCTGCTCAGCCGAAGAGTTGTCGTTTCTGTGGACGATCGGGGGCAACACAGCGATGCAGTAAATGTGGACGAGCTTATTATTGTGGGCGTGAGTGTCAGGAGCTGGACTGGAAGAAATTGCAACATAAACTCGTCTGCAACGCTGCTGCCAACGCCTGAGAATTTGAGATGTATTCTAACTTTTGAAATTCTTTGATGCGAATTCTTTTTTAGCATATTCCGTTTCATTCTTGATTTTCTGACTAATTTTTACTTAATTTTTAGTACTTACCTCCTCCTTGCCTTATTATTGTGTACATCGCAATGGAAGACTTTTGACCAATGGAATTATTCTCGATGAATATGGAAGCTTTGTGTACATTATTTTTTGATGGTCAATAAAATGCCAGATATTCTTACATTCTGAAATGCTTCGTATATGACTTCTTCGTATGTTCTTAATCAATCCTTGCATCGTCTGTTGAAATCATGAAATCTGTGTGTCATGCCGTCAAAAATCATGAAAAACTGTCAAAAGTGTCTGAAATATTTCATAAAAATGCTAAATCTCGAAATCTGGGTCAGTAAAACAGATCAAAAGTCAAAATTTTCCGAAATGCAATAAAATTTTCCCAGAGAAGAGAATTGATTATCGTATGGCTTCTCTTTTTTGTCTTGCATTTGCACTGTGTGCATTAAATGTGGTTTTTGTATTTATTACGATAATAAAGTATTTGTTCACTGCATCAAGCTTTAGTATGCCATTATCATGTGGTTTCTTGAATTGATTTCTCTTGTTGCAAGTTGCACCCCTCTTGCACTGCATCGGATACATTAAAAAAGCAAGATCCCCAAGAATTGCATTTGGCAAATGACATATTAGGTATGAATGATGTGCGCCCATCAAAATATGAATATTTTCACCACCAAAATTAATCTAAAGCTTCGATGAGAGATTTTTTTGCACGTTGCACCACATCGGGTAGATAAAAAACAATAAGATACTAAAAATGACTTGAGTCAGAAAACAAATACAGATGATAAAGAGCAGCAGTGGAATATTTTCATGCAGTTTTATTGTTTTATGTGGTTAAGAGCCTTGATGACTCTGTGACCTTATCCAAGACTTTAAAAACTGAGAAACTTTACATGATTCTCATCCATATTACTCTCAGCCAGTCATTACATCAATCCCGTCATCAATTATGGCGAATTTGTATGGACACCGATTGAGTGTCTTCGCTTTCATGTGTTTCTTCTGTTGGGTTTCAATAACAATCGAAGCTGCACATTTCCAAAATGCTGTAAGTACAATCCACCATAATAATTTAATAGTAGGTTGAATTTCGACATTTTTCAACCTTTTCGAGGTATTTTGACATTTTACGAGATTTTCTGAACACTTTCTTCGAAACATTTTCCACATATTTTTGGACAATTTTCGAGATTCTTTCACTTTTGTACAAGAATTTGATCAACATTCTGCAAAATTTTTCGAGATTTTGAATTTTTGTTGAGATTTTTTATGATTTTTCAATTATTCTCGAGATTTTTCGAATTTTTTCTTGCGATGATGGCGACGACAGTGATTTTGAAGTGATGTACTTTTTCATGATTGTATTTGTTTGCTTCGTTTGCAGCATATTATAAATGTGGAGAGTGGGAAATGTGTTACGATCCAAAAGAATGTGAATCTCAATCCACTCCAAGCCTACAAATGCAATTACAATAATCAATATCAATTCTGGAGGATGGATGATCAAGTAGAAAATACAAAAAAAAATCATAGACCATGGATCTTCTCAATCGATTTGATGAAACTTTTGATGCAATTTTTTTTTGTTTTTTTATTCTTCCTAAATATCAGAGGTGAGTGGGTTGACCATTTTCGAAAACCCAGCCCAAACCAACTCACAAAATAAAAATTTTAAAAAATCCAACCCAACCCGAACCGCAAATCCTGAAAATTTAAAAAATCCAACCCAACTCGAACCGCAAATCCTGAAAATTTAAAAAATCCAACCCAACCCGAACCCAAACTCTCAAATTTCAAAAACCGCAAACCGACTAACTCAAAATTGGAGCAACGTAATAATTTTTTACGTATTTGACCAACGCTTTCTGAACCAGGTTTTGGATCTTGCATATCGTTGTCGTCATATTTGTATCGAACACCTAACATATTTTTGTGTATACTATATTTTTTTTCATGCACTGTAATGCACTGAAGAGTTTGAGCAATTCTCTTCATTGAGGGAGGATTGGAGATTTGAAGTTGTACGCCAGAAACAAGAACCCTCAATAGAGCGCACTTGCATGCATGTAAATGAAATGAAAACCAAACCAACCCAATAACCCAGCAATCCAACCCATCAACAAGAAACCCGACTCAACCCGGCCCGTGGCCTGCATAACCCAACCCAAACCAAATCCATGAACTTAGCCTTTTAAAAAAACCAACCCAAACCGAACTCTGATTGTCGAAAAAAAATGAAACCCACCCAACCCAAAACCGGTGGGTTGCGGGTTGGGTTGGATTTATCCAACTTAAACCAACCCACCATTCATCTCTGCTACAAATATATAGCAAGTCGTAAATGAATTGGCCACACATGCTTGGATGGATGAATTATTTGGATACGCAAAGACTGGATCCACTGTTGGGATTTGGGACAATTCCCATTCAGAATGGCAAACATGGGATGCGAGGAAACATTCTGTAGGTACACGCAGTATTTTTATTTGAATACCTCGGTGCCCGGGCCCGGTGCTGGAATTTTTAATCCAAAAAATCTTATCGTTCATTCTTTTTTCCATTCCGCGTATATAGGATGGAAACTATGCATTTGTCAATAAACATACAAGTTAATGTTTACATGAAAATTCAGGTGTTAAAATTGATCAATGGGATTGTGATGATGATGATCAGTCTATGAAATGGAAAATTGTGCAGAATCCTTGTGGAACAGGTGAGTATATTGCAAAAAATCAGCATATCTTGCTTGCTAAAATCCGAATCTTGAGTAAATCCGAGAAATGTGCACCTTCATTACTACTGAACAGCTCCCGAAGTGCCAGACGATCGTTTCCAACTTCAAAATACAAAGACTGGATTCTGTGCTGTGGTTCTGGATGATAGTAATGCTGGCTATGGGCACAAAAAAATGTAGTTGTGACAATAAGTATCATTTCTGGAAACCACATAATGTGTTCAAAGGGGTAAATGAAAAAAAAAGATTCCATGGATAGAATCCACAACATTTCATTCATAATGCTTCATATTTCTTTTCGTTTCATGGGTTTCACACACACACACATAGACACTGGTATCACAAGGAATCACTAAACAATGTATGGCCAATTGGGAACCAGGTGTTCCTGGAGTTACACAATGTATCTGTGATGCACTCCCCATGCATCGATGGAGATTCGCACCCCAAGAGGTGCACGCAAATATCCAAATATTAAATGAACGTCCATAAATGTGTATGCGCTATTTAGTCATACATATTTGATCTTAGTACTCATACATCGTCACCATTTGTGTGTGTAGGATGGTAGTTTCAGTCTGGTGACTGCAGTTGATGGACGATGTGCATATGCTCCTGGCGATTCTCAACATACACAACTACTTTTCTATGATTGTGATGACACTGATCCAATTCATGTAATCCACCACCAGGTGAGTGCGTCATACATTCAACGTTTTGGGGGTTGACTATTCCTGACCTCTTCAACTCCTCCACTTTCTGCAATTCGAAGGAAAAAATGTTCCAAATTGCCCCAGCGTCGATTGTAATTAGGGCTTGCAAATCCGAAGCCTTTTCCCAAATCGGGATTTCGGATTTTTCGGATTTCGCATCATAAAATCCGTATTTAGATCCGTCAATGTTATTAGCATGGGAGTGTTGGTGAACGAAAGAACAACACGAAGTTCGTGCTCCTATTTCGCTTTTACGATGTAATCTGTTCATACAAACCTAGCCACAAGTGTAGAAACACTGATTTTAAATATAAGTCTTCGCGAAAACGAAACTTATTTTCTTCACTTTTGGGGTATTTTTCGGGTGTTTTAGCGGTAAAATCCTTCAAAATATATGGTTTTTACGTCGGATTTGAATCCGGATTTTATGGTTCCAAATCCGAAGTTCGAAAACTCCGAAATCCGAAAAATCCGGATTTAAATTCGAACTTCAAGTCCGGATTTGCAAGGCCTAATTGTAATTCTGTCTCAAGTTGCGCGGTTATTGTATCACATTGCCCCGGAATGGACTCTATATGAGCACTATAGCACTCAAAAATGAACACGTATAAAATGGCTAATTATTATGCAATTATTATTATGAAAACAGCTCCTAGCCCACCACCACCTCGCAACCAACAACCGACCCACCACAGCCACAACCGCCGAATGTAATTCCAAGCTTTCTCGTGATCTACTTCAATAATGGACAAATGAGTTGGTTGATTCCCGAAAGATACAGGCTCCTCATAGGCGGAAAATGGGATCCAAATGCACTCATTTGGTATACACCGATGGTAGACAAATCCTACCCTCAACATCCGACTGGACAATGTAAGTTTCCTCACAAACTTCAGAAATGTGAAACTTCTTGCACCAAAAATTGTGTTTTTTTTCATCCCCAGTTATTTCGGAAATCTACAACCAAACACAATAAATGTATTTTTCCCATCTGGTGGGAATGGGAATGTCCAACCATCTTTCCTCAGTGTATTATTCCCACCTGGAAGAAATACTTGGACCCAAGTCTTTGGATGGATGACAATTGAGTTCTTTAATACATGGACTTCATGGCAACAAAATCCGGCTCCGACTCCGCCACAACCACAACCGCCGAATGTGATTCCAAACTCTCTTGTGATCTATTTCAATAATGGACAAATGAATTGGTTAACTCCAGAGAGATACACACTCCTCATTGGTGGAAGATGGGAACCAGTCTCACAGATATGGTATACAGTGGATGGGAGACAGATTCGACCCTCAACATCAGACTGGACGATGTATGATTTTCTGACTTCTGAGAAAAGTTTGAACACAATTTTAATGAAATTCTGCACGATTTTTGACCACATTTCGAGATTTGGCTATTTTTTGATGGATTTTTTACTAAATTTTCATATTTTGACTCACATTTTTTAAAATTTATTTAATTTTCGTGATTTTTATGCTGTCAGATACTTTGGAAATCTACAACCAAACACATTGAATGTATTTTTCCCATCTGGTGGTTCATGGAATGAAGTATTTGGTTGGATGACTCCAGGATTCTTCCAGCAATGGACTGGTTGGCAGTCTGGCCAGTCGCAACAAGAAATCGTAACACCTCTGAACATCCCGATTATCATTGCTGGATACATCCCACCGGCAATGAGTCAAATCTTTGCCTCTGGCCTTGTCAATTGGTTGACACCGGATCGTGTGAAGTTGTTGGCTGGAGGTCAATGGACTGGTTCACAGTATATTACAAGTTCACAAACAGTCGTCGCAACCGAGTCTTGGAATTGGACCACGTATTTCGGACCAACGGATGCGGCAGGTGCGAATACACTTTTTGGTGGTGGACCAGGATACTGGGATAACGTTTTCGGATGGCTGAACCAGGCAGTCAAGAATGTGCCACCTGGATTGACTCCGAGTGATTCATTCCCATGGGACACATTCTTTATGACACGAATGCAAGGATTTCAAGGATAGATTAGGGGATACTTTCAGGTAGAGATGAGTCGGGTTGGACTTTTTGAAAATTCAATCCAACCCCAACCCGATAATTAGGAATTTTTGAAAAATCCAACCGGAAAAATATAGAAATTGACCTAATACACAAAATCAGAAGACATTAGCGGATCAGCGTCGCATGTTCTACATATTTATTGCTGTATCTATTTCTATTTATTTCTCGAATAAAATCATTACAATTCTCAATGGCAAGCAATGAAGACCGGCTTTACTCAACGCGCATGCATGCAGTGACCTAAGTTTTGTTTTTATAGTTGACACAACCCTGACAGTCACAGTAATCTTTCCCTTGTCCACAGTACCCACTCGCACTGCAGCAATATTACTTGTCACTGAGTGGATTACAAGTTGGTGGAGCTCCATTTATCCAATCTCCTTGCGTCAAATCCGGGGTTTTCCCACATTTCCCTGCATTTGTCCCAGAATCAATCCATGTTTTCTTGGGATAGTTAAACCCTGGATTCTTCTTGAAATTGATGCATCCATTACATGTACAAAATTCGTCCGTGCGCCCACAGTAACCACCAGGAGAGCAACAGTACGCTGTGTCCGAATCTGGATTACAAATGGCCAACTCACCATTCTTAAGTGGTTTCCCTTCATAGCCACAGTATGGACCGGACACTGCCTCATCAAGTGTATGCCATCGTACGGGCCCAGCAGGTTTGATGGGTTCGTCCAGGATCTTCTCTGGATTCGTGTAGTAATCCACACAACCGGCACAGGCGCACCTCTCCTCACCTGAACCACAGTAACCAGCCGCAGAACAACATGCGTAGCCAGGGTCTTCCGGATCACATACCGGATAATAACCTTTGTAGAGAGGTGCAGTTTTTCCACACATCCCTGCTATACTCCCATCACCATCCTGCAGGGTCCACCAACGTTGTTCTTGGATCGGTGAACATTTATATGCAATCTCTGAATCTGAACCACCTCCGCCGCAAAGGATCCCGGATGAAGCCTGTCAACGGCCCTTTTTAACGACCCAAATACTACATGATACTACAAATAGTACATGATTGTTTATGAATGGAGTTTCTAAATGTTCAATTGTATACATACATATACATGGTGGTTGTAATACACACAGCCTTCAGACTTTGTTGACATTTTCACTCTTATTTTCCCTCTACCATTGTACATTGCACTTATGTGATATCCTCTTATCTCCGTTACGCTTTCCGTGCGCCTTGGAAATGGATGAGACTGTGCACTCCCTCACACGCACACATTGAGACGGACCTTGACCTTGGGCCACTGTGTTGAGTCATACGGAGAACACGATACATTATACATATACATATAAAGTATGCAATTTCTCTCTCACCCGTATCAGAGACAAACTAAGTGTAGTCTCTTTCACGTATCTGACAGACCCAACACCTGCTCCAGTCCCTGCCAATACATACAGGTAACTTAACCATCTTGTATTTGGTAAATTGAATTCATGTATTACTTTTACTGACTTTCTGGGGAATCCAAATATATAATACTGAATCATTCTTTCTTTCTTGTGCGCACGTTTTCATAATATGAAGCTGAGGGAGAGAAGTAAATGGCTCTCTCATTGCACATTGCGCCTCATCTCGCTTGATATCCTGCAAGACTCAAACGGTGGCTTAGCTGAATGCTGTACGTACTGCTTGCAGTTGCAAGTTTGTTCATGTTCCTTCCCACATCACCCTTACTATATAATCCTGAATGATCTTTCTTTCTTGCATCGGCTCTGTTTTAGTGTCAGAGTACAGTTCAGTGGCAGGAGGTATCGGAAGGAGGACGTGTCGGCGAGCGCGAAGCGCGAGCCGGCGAAAAAACCATACGGCCAGCCGGATTCGGCTGGAGTCAGAATTATTCCAGTCACAACAAGACCCAACCCATTGACCCA
>JAQIYH010000191.1:0-11993 GCA_034700885.1 Paratullbergia callipygos | reverse complement strand
TAGTATTGCGCTCTGCTGGCGAAGATTCAGTGGAAAGGAAAAGGAGGACCGGGAAAAGGAAAAGAAGATTCACGGCACTGCTCCAGAGGATTACAGAGAATACATCAGGCGAAAGAAGCGTGAAGGGACCAAGGCCAAGACAAAGAAATCAGTAGTATTAGCCAAAAAGGTCAGTGCCGTCAAGACCAGGCCCAGCGTCGCCACCACAAGGAGTCGTTCGACAATCAGTAGAATCAGTACAATGCGTGGTCGACGATCAGTTAAAGTTGGCCCGGCTCTATCTCAACCTGAGCCAATCGATGAGGTCGATGAGGTGGCAGAGACGACCGAAAGATGTGACGATGCGGAGTTAGAAACATTGGGAACAGAGATAAGAGACGCATTTCAGGACCAGGAGCCGTGCTGATAAGCTTTATTGTATTCTTTCGAAGTTACAGATTACCCATCAGCAGCATAGCGTATTTGTATTATTTGTATTTAGCAAGATGGTGGATGTCTTTAGTGTTTACAGTGTCAATAAAAATGTTTCACTTTCTAACAGGTGTTGAAATGACGTCCAATCCAATCGCCAGTTGTAATGATTTTGAGCAGTGTGTGTAACCAGTTGTTGCTCCCTTGTTTGCTTAATAGACAAAAGATTTTGTCTTGATTTCTAATGGACATGAGTCTTTGAAATATTTCAGAAGAATCACTTCTTTCTTCTTTAATCGCTGAATGTCTTTTCTACTTGCTTTGGTAATGTACTGTGGCAGTCCTGTTCCATGGTCATGTTTAAAGCTGCAATGTCGTGCTTTTTGAAATGATGCCTTCAGTTGCTCCAGATTCCATTGTGTTTGAACTTGTGAAACAGTGCGACCACTAAACTTTTTGCAGAAGCATGCACGACACAAGATGCCATGTTGATGATGGCCACGACCACGAGGATGGAGAAATATTGGCTTGATGGTGCGATAATAGTCGAACAGCTGTTGTTTTCCGCATTGGTCACAGGATTCACCTCCATCATGTTTACAGACAGTCACCACTGTTGGAACCACACACCTTCTTCCTCCAAATGACTCCTGCACTTTCAACACAGCTGAAGGCCGAGGAACTTCATAAATGCCAGGTCCAGGAGCAGGGTTCACATCGTTGGAACCAAATCGTGGTGTATTGACTCTGTGTACGATGGGCCTTCTACATCCTAATTGGGGGATTATTCATTCAAAAGAAAATGGTGCTAAATATTGAAAATATTCATTCAAGTTTATTGAAAATAGAAAGAATAAAATATATGCCCATGAACTTACTCTTTCGAAATCGGATTGGAGGCAGATGTGTTGCATCAGTTGCAATTGTCGGTTGACTGATGCCAATTGTAGTAGTATGTGGAACACGACCTAAATTATCATTGGTACGCACATGACTGGCAGATGGATGGAGATGGAGTTGATTCATCTTGTCTTCTGCTGTGCATTGCGCCATGCCAAATGTCTTCAATGGATCAATGCGTACAGGAATTTGTCATCAAATCAATCACGCCATGCTGCTACGTAGATTCGGATCGGACCAAACCAATTTTGCAACGTCTGCGTCGGATCTAAATACTCTTGCTTGGTTTGTGGAGGCGCATCCGGTGATTTTTTATGTGCAACGTTTTACAGCGTCTTTTTGGTGGAACTCAAAAGCCAACTCCGCTGAACATCAATGAGCTGGCGTTCCGTTCCTAAGGGCACATTTTATAAATACTTCCTGGGCGAATGGTGAGGGTGATCATCAGTCAAGCATCAAGCTGATTTACTAATTTCCATGAGTGGAACAAAAGTTGTGTTTACTGAACAACGGAAGTCGTTTACTGCACCAGCCGAAATCCGTTAACAAAATGCATACAACGCAACGAAATGAAATGAGTACAGCCTGAGAAGATTGATGCAAACAGTTAGCAGTGTCAAATGGCTTATTTTAAGCTAACGCAACATCGCTATTCTGCTTTGTGATGTGAACAATGTGAAGAAGTAAAATCTTTATGTGGCGAGGATAAGTTTAGTCTTTAGTTTGAGTTACGCCACGTGAATCATACCCAAGTATTACAACCTTTCTTAGTAATAATCGTGTAGTAATCACTGATCATTCCATTCAAAATGTTCAATCAAGGTGACAAGAAGCCAAGACATCGACCAGGTAGCCGTCCGCGGACCTACCGGGCTCTCTACAGTCAAGGCCAAAGTCGACCTACTACTGCCACTGGTGCAACGAATCTCACACCATTAAACATTGCATCAGGTAAGTAGATTAGTAGAAAATATTTAATACTGTATCCACACAAGTTTGGCAAGTTAATAACGTTGTTCCTCTTCTAGACGGACAGTTAGAAGCTCAAAACCAGGCAAGCAGAAGCTTTAACTTTCCACGTGCCTCCAGTGCGTTGGACGAAAGGTACACATTGCTGCAAATCTACTTGAATTGTTGCTTAGTTTGGTGGGATTAAACGCAACTCCGTTATCCGTTTTGTGGTCTCCCATAGTTCACTTTCCAAGAGCAAGAAACAAGTGAAGACCACCCAGCAAGTGCGCAATGTGAGTGCACAAACAAAAACTTCAAGTACCATCAAAACTGAAAAACGACAAGAAGGTGCAAAAATTCTTTCAAAAGAACCAAGTGGCAAGAAAAGAAGTCGCCACCGTCACCAATCGAAAGCACAGAGTGAAAGTGGACTGGATAATTTGGACCATCAGGATACTGGACCCGTGGAAAACTTGTCCGCGCCTACTTTGGCATGGACAGCCATCCCTCACGATCCTGGCCTTGACAGCGAGAATGATTGGCATGAGTCTGTGAGTAGCATCGCGAGCGTTGCAGGTCTAGATGAAGAAAAGGCGCATACAGAAGCCCGTTTGGTACCTCCTACTACGATTTTGTTTAAGCAAGATGAAAACAAGAATACTTGCCGCAAATGGGAAATATTTTCTACCGAGTCGCAAGGGTCACAATCACAATCTCAACAGCAAGATACGCCCATGAGTAACGCATTTGATTTGAAAGAATGTTACGATCCAGATGATCATGCAAACGACAATGATAACGACACTGATGAAGGTAGGTTTCTTCTTTGACCACAAGATAATCCTTATTAGAAAGTACATTCTCAGTACATTACTACATTGTAATTTCGTCTGTTGTACTTTCCAGAAGAAAGTATTTTCGGCAAGATTCCATATGACAAACGAATTCGTGAACAAGAGAACATTTTAGAAGTTGCTGACATAATTGTATTTGGGCCATATGATTTACGCCGTAACACACGCAATTGGACAATATTTCAAAATGAACCAGTCTCCAATTCTTCTGGAGGCTTCAAAGCACGAATTCAAATTCATAACAAATCAAAATTTAATATTACCTATCAGGTACTTATTTAGTCATGATTCATTTTCATCCACCCAGGATCCAGAGCACGCAGTCCTTCACTTGATTTCGTTCGTTGCGTTCTACAGATTAAATCTTCGTCCCTCAAAATGTTCCGAATTTCAGAACAGATTGGATTCATTCTTCCGGAAAGTACTAAGGAAATTGTTGTAATCACAAACCCGAAGATGAAGTATGAGTTTAACGAGATTGCCGACTCGTCGTTTGAAATTCGAGGACATCCTATTCTGTTCCGTCGTAAACTCCTGCCACAGATGATTGACGTGTTTTGGAGAGTAAGAAATTACTTTTTCAATTGTAAAATCTTGAAATTTTAAATAGAATGCAAGAGCATGAGAACATATTGTTTTCTTTTCTTCCAGGCAATTGACTCTGCAATTTTAATGGAAAACATGGAGACTCATCATATCAAATGGGTACGTACAAAATCAGATGGAATGCTGAGTCAATACAGTATTATGGACCGAGTTCATATGCTTTGGCCACGTGGTGGAAATCCACCGAATGTTGAAAGTCTCGTCCTACCACCAATTGATAAGCAAACATTCGAGAAGATTTGGAACTCATCTGATCCACGAGATAAGCTGCTTCAGTTGGTTCGTTTTGAAGTATTTCGTTGACATTTTAACAATTCAGTTCAACATCTGAACTTTTTCTTTTTCGTTGTCATTTCAGAAATTCAGAAATCGTCAACTCAACCGCCAGCTGACACGTCGAAACTATGAATGAGATGAAGAGAAGTGTCTGGTCAAACAACTCATTGTTGCATTTTCATTGACAGTATCCGCATACATTTTAATTGCTCTTCTGGTATATCTTGATCTTATCCAAATGAAAAATTTCATTGTCGAATGTAAACCACCACCGCCATGGCCATGGTATGCAAGGGCATTTGGTTCAGTGTGGAGTGAATTTGCATTCTTGTATGAAGTTATAGCTGGTTATGCTTCCAGTGCTTATTCTACAGTTGTTGGATGGATTTGGCCTTGGTCATAAGTGGTCCATGGTGAACCTGCGTGGAATCAAATGCTCCTCTTGATTGTGAATTTATCCTAATCTAATATAGTTGTAATACCTTCAAAATGAAAATGATTCAAAAAATGAGAACGTAATTAAAAAAGCTTTTCCGAAATTGAATAAAAGTGACATGAACATGAATTCAACACATCTTGAGAAAATGTGCAACTTCTATTTTTTACTGATAACTTTTGAATGCAGTGCAAATGTGTATAAATGTGAGCATAATAATACTAGAGATCGTGTTATTTAGAATCAAATCAATGTACAAAGAATGAATTAAATTCTTGTTAGTTGTTACTCATTCGTTCAGAGTAATACACGGAGGAGTTTCCTGCTTAAAATGAGAATCATGTTCAAAACTGTGTTGCGTGATAATTTCATCCATCAAAGCTTTTTATCTAGTGAGGCTGTGAGTTTCCTTCCTGCATAGAATTTGCATCATCCATGCGTGTACATACGAACAGGTGAAAGTTAAGCTTCAATTTAATAACTTTATTCATAAAGTTCAATCCTGAGCTTATATAGGCCATGTTCCATATAGTTGGCCACAAAGCAAAGCGTGTGCCAAGGACGCCACAAATTCGATATTCCAACCTTATACATGGTGTTAATGGTGTAGTATAGCAAGAGAGCAAGATCAGGAGAGATGAAGTGATGATATTATGAGTTGGATCGTTGGATGTGAAGGATCTGGAGCAGCAGCCACTGCCACATGAACAGCTGCCTCCTTGCCTGACTTGCCTTTTACCTTTTTTGCATTTTGCTGCTGCTGCTGCTTCTCGTGTGGTTATGTCTTTATGTGGTTGTTTCGTTGTTTGGTGTTTTCCATTTTCTCTTTCATTTTCCAATTTAAAATATTCACACATGCACGACGCACACATACACACACACATGTGAAATATTATTTATTCATTGAATGAATAAAGTTTGATTGAAGTTAAATACGTAGTATGCGAGTAGTATGAGAATGAGCGTGCGAGAGATGTGAAAGTTTTATTGAATTTGCATTCTGCTACTGCACTGCTGCTGCTAGTCCTACGCATGGTATTCCCTGGAGGACGATTACTCGTCACTTTCGTCGTCGTCTCTTTTGTCGATGATAGAAGCTGGAACATATTTCTCATCTTCAGACAACTCCTGTGCTGAATTTACTGCAGTCCGTACTGTAATACACAACAAGGGACAAGGGAAGACTGATTTGGAATCTTATTAAAGCTAAATTAGTAAAGCTCAAAGCTCAGTTAAATCTACGGACATAATAGTACATTAAGTACATACTACACTACTATTATGATGGTTAATCTCCCTTCTCCAAATATTAAATTGTGTTGTATTAGTTGTGCTTGTGCTATTATAGTTAGTTGACGATGGTAGGCAGTAAGCACACACACGAACACATGATCTCGAGCCGTTAAGAATATAATTTTTTCATCATGAAATGTAGCATTTTTTAGTTTAGTTCATCATTAATTATTCGACGTATGATTGCGGTGCGGTTGTTCAATGCAAATGGTCAGACTTTTTGAAGCCACCATTTCATAATATAAAAATGTGTTGTAAACTGTGCGAGCCTGATACTGCTAAAGTAAGTATAAGTGTTTGCAGTTTGTAGTATAATTTAATAATGGCAACTTTCAGTGTGTCAGTGTCAATCATTTTTTGTTCATATCAAATGTCAAATGAGCAAAGAACTTTTTCTGCACGCTATGCTATATCATGCTATCCCTAAGAATACTTCGCCTTCGACTAACCACGAACTGGCACGTACTACGTGTACATGATAGCCGTGTGTGTTTTATACATTCTCATGAAACCGGAGCAGATCAAGAACTCAAGTAGTAGTTTTTAGACCAAAGAGAAAGGGATGGGTGAAGTGAAGAGTGAAGATGCTGATGTTGCATGCGAGGTAAACACACAGCACAAACACACGCACACGTACAAGATTAAGTGAAAGACAAGAAGTTTCAAATGTCGTCTTTAGACAGATAACGATTGTTGTGAGACGTGGAGTCATTTCATCACACACTTCACTATTCACTGTTCACTATTCAGCCGTGTTAGTAGTGAATGAAATATGAGCTCAATGGATGGATAACTTTTTCTTTCTTCTTTTGCTGTAAGTATTTTCTAGCATTCGTCAGCATTCAGCATTCGCTCCATCACTCCAGAGAGGATCCAATTCTTCTTTTACTTCATGCCATTGCCCTACTGAATGATTTTGGGAGTGATGAAACGTGAATAAATGGAGTTTTGTGTCAACTCAGCTTGCAGCAACTGTTGTTCTCCTTTCACTGCTGCTGCTGCTGTGCTCCAAAAGTCCATCTTTCATTCTCTCACACTTGTCGTCACTGATCGAGATTATTGTCGTGAATGGATTCCAATTTCCTGCACACGCACTTACTCAACAAATCCAAAGTTACATCCTTACATCCGCATCACATTTGGTTTTGATCCTGGATCATAATCACATTCTTTCAACCCCATGCTTTTACTTTACAATCGAAATGAATTCATGATATTATGCATATTTAATTGCATTGTATGCTAGCAGGGTACAAGTGCTCTCAGATTCGCAATACGCAATACGCAATTCTCGTCTGGCAGTCGGTCTGAGTGAGCGCGCAAGAGTGTCTACCAACCACTAATATCCGGACCATTAAATTCGTAATGATGCTAAAATGTTCATTCAAGAGGACAAGTTCGTACACAACAACGTAGTATTGTAGAAAAACGAGCACAACCAAGGACGGAATTGGTGTCGAGTTCCAATCCGACGCGATGGTTGTTGAAGTGGTTGTCTCGTTAATTCACAACACGCTGACAATGTCATGTCGCAGAGTTTGTAAGTTTCCACTCTTTAGGCAACAGAAGTAGCGACAATAGCAGCAACAACAACAATACTACAAAATTCAGGCCACATTCTAGTAAATCTAGATTGGCAAAACATTGTACTAGTAGTCTAGTAAGTCTGTAGAAAATAAGATTACACAATGGCAATGGCAATGATGATGATGATACGAATGCAAAATTTATCTACGGCACTGCCTCAGAAGGAATTCAAAATCTCTTTGCGCACCCAACGTACATCTCGAGGATTTACTTAAGCTTTCCATTTCCAAAATCCAAATCCAACCGATTTCTCTAAAGTAAAGTGAAAGCTGCTTTCTCTTCTTCTCATTCATTAGTCTCCTCTAGTCACTAGACCCACTTCGAATAATTCTACTTTGACATGATGGAAGAAAATATTTCCATGTTATAAATGCTGAATGCTGTGATTATTCATTCAAGTGTTAAAATGTTGATTTGTGTATGAATCTTTGCATTTGGCATTCGGCATCAAAAATCCCATGACTGTTATCAAACATTGTCAGCTTTGTAGATGTTAGAATCGAAGTTTAGTGAAGCGAATGAATGAATCTGGAAAGTTGATTTCCGGCGAAAAAAAATTAAAAAGATTTGAAACACTTCAAGCATTCAATTCAAGGTTCAATCTCCTGCGTCCTGCCAATGCACTGCACTGTGCACTCACAATCACAATTCCGATGTTGATTGCGAAACTCGACATTGTGTATTTGGATTTGTTGAGACGAGTGTGACGAGCGACGCGTCATTTTATTAGATTCAGTTGTGTGTTTACTTTGCATACGAGAAGAATTAATTAAGCATTTCCCAACTTTCCCAGAAGGAGAAGAAGACGGGGGAAAAATATATTTCATGTATTCTTTTCGTGCGTCAGTCACAGTCACAGTCACAGTCAGTTTGGGACGGACGGGAGAAGAAAAGCACAAACGACGACCATAACCAGTGACGCTTGTACTGTGAAATGCTATATGAGTTAATTAATTTTCCAGTGGAACTTTTCTTTTCTCTCGACCTGCTGCCGCTTCTGCTTCTGCTGCCTGTCGTTCCCCTTGAGCATACTAAGATACTAAGCTTCCAGTTCCAGCCAGTCGTTATTCTCGTTATCCTGCTGTGCTCAAAAACATTATAATCATCATTGTAGTGTACTACTGCACGTATACAAAAGACGGAGAGTCCCAACAGAGTAAGCAAGCAGCAGCACGACGTAATGTTCAATTTCGGGAATGTAAAGTGAAATGAGATGCAAGAATTTTTTAAATTTTGCTGAGACCCAAAACTCAACTCCCATCTCAAACAGTAAAAAAACTCAAAGCAGCAGCAGCACAAAAAAAATTAAAGTAGAAAGTTTAGGAGAAAAAAAAAGTTTCCGGTATACTAATATACGTACGTATGTGAGACACAACACAGCGCAACCGGAGCACTGCGACTGCACACGAGACTGACTGATATGTCTTTTGTTAAATATTAAAAAATACAATTTAGTAAATTCATGGATGAGAGAGACGGAGACGGATGTATGCTTTTACTTTGCATACACGTATGACGACGTACTACGTCCAGAGAACAGGTTGAGAGATGAGTTGAGTTGACAAAAAAATAATAATGACAAGCAAGGTGGAGGCGAAGTATGCACGCAGCGGGTTGAGTCAGCTTAAAAAATTTTTTGAGAACCTCTGGAAAAAGTTTAAAGTCAGAGGACTCAGGACAGAATTGGAATTGGAAAAAGTTTTTCTTTCTGAAGGATGTACACGCTTGATGCTTGAAGTGTGTACTTACTGACTATACATACGTACAATATAAAAAGTATTGCTGCTGTACTTCAGCACTTCACTTTTCCATCCTTCAAATAACAATACAACTTCGTATCTTTATGTGCTCATCGTCTGCTTCGCGTGTAATAGTAAAAACTTTATGATGACAATGATGATTAGAATAATGACACTTGAAAGCTTGCAATCAATTAAGCTTATTTATCAGGTACGTACTTTACCATACCAGTGCACGCACGATGGACTAAAGTACCACAAGTGAAGGTTGCATGTAACAATTTTAAATTGAGATTTTTACCCCAGCATCAGCATCCGCCAGCCGCCAGCCGTACAAAAGACGATAAAGCCGCTGCCTCTGTAAAAGTGGTTTCTGCTTTTTTCTAACACGTTGAACAACCCAGAATATAAATTGCATTTCCTTTCTTCAGCATGCTTTACTTTACCTTTCAAAATTTAATCTTGACGATTTTTTGTGGTGGTGATTTTGTGCCGCCATGCTTCATGACTCACTCACTCCGATTTAGTGCTTGTACTTGTGTTTCGTGAAATTTAAAAATAACAAGAATGAATACTCAATGCGGTAGCAATCAACTTTCGTCGTCTCAACACACTCAACACACACCTCAGGATCATTTGGTGGTTCTGGTTCGTCTGGTTCTATTTCTTCTATCCGTTGGTTGTTGCGTGCTGCTGCTGCTGTTTTGTTTACACAAGGTTTTCTTTTCTGGGGTAAATGATAAATTGTAAAATAAGAATTCTCTTTGGAGGAGCACACAAGAATCCATTTTTCTACTCGGCGGCGCGCGGCGGTGACACTACTCTGATGGGATGATGTGCATGAGAGATGAGATTGTATAACGTGCCTTTTATGTTTCTTCTGTGAGTTGTTTGCGAAAAAAAAAACTTGCGATGATTGAATTGGATTGAATTTCCTTTTTTCTTTCTTTCTTACTCTGTTGCCATTTCGTTGCATGTCTCCTTCAGCTATGTTGCCTTTTCCTTTCTTCCTGTGCTCCATTGTTCTTGTTTCTTATACAGATTTCATGCTTTTCTTGCCCATGAAGTAATGTAAATTGATTTGCTTTCCTTTACCAGCATCTCCACCAACTGTCGTTCATGTTTATTGTTGTCATTTTTTCAGCTGTCTATCTGCCGTTTTCTTCTGTTGCATTGTATATTGTGCATATATACGCAGTGTGCGGTGTTGGATTTCATTCATTATTCTTGCAGCAAGTCGTATCAAATTACGACTGGTGTTTTCGACTTTCGATACAACATCTTACTGATCTTACTACCTACCGACAACCGACCGCCCAAGCTCAGGTCCGACAGGTATAAAAGCAAAATGCAGGATACAGGTACACATAATCCGTAAAATCAAGTCAAAGAGAAGATTAGATACTACAGCTGTAGTTTACCTTCTTCGTATTAAGATTTATTACTGGGCTGGGTTCATCGACGTACATCGTATACTGAATACTGTGAGCCTAATGGAATTGGATTTCCCAGTACAGTACAGTACAGTACAGTACGTACTACATGACGTGGTTGCTGTAGCTCGTTGCTGTAATCTAATGAATGAACGGAGAAACGGATGAAGCAGAAGCAGAAGCAGAATGGGAGATCGACAAGAAGATTGAGGAGAGAAAGTAGAAAACTGAAAGACGGGAAGACGCACGCAAAGGAAATCTTTATCTTTCACCATAAAGCAGGAGCAGAACCAGAGAAGATTAAACTATTTGCTGTTGTAAGATTCATAAACTCAATCTCAACATATATGTACAAAGCTTATCTTACCTTTTTCTTCATGTCAGAATGGGCACGGTCATGTTCATACTAACTCGCTTCTTCTGAGGCAGGCTTTGATTGAGAGAGGAAAGGCAGGTTGAGGAAATGAGATACATAATAATGCTGTAAAGAAGGCAAAATCTCATTCCTAGTGACTGAGCCTTGTGATTTGTGAAGATGAACAAAAATGATGCCGAAGATTGTACTATGCTCATGTGTGGTAACCAATCCGAATTTCGACAAAAGGTTATTTTTATTTTCATACGTATGTACTAATATATAAGGAGAGTTCATGTGATCATAGATTAATTTAATAAGCTATTACTTTGTAATTCGTAATTTGAGAATAGCAGTGGTTTTTTTTGTCATTTTTAGGCTTAACAAAGAAAGGTGAACAACCATTTTCCATTTTGCTTCCACTTCACCTGTCTCCTGATCCTTTGATCCTAATCTCCAAATAGTATCTTTTGGTACATTTGACTGACTGATGAGGAGTGCAACTTGAATTGCAAGTTCTACAACTTTGAAACCCGTTAAATATTAATGATATGTACACAATTACTTTGAGGTCCTATTAATCATATTCCAACAAATAGTATATGAGTAGAGAGTGCGTACAGAGTAAAGTGCATATTCAAATGGCACTAATTGGTAAATATAGTGTACACTAGTATGAACTGGAACCAACTGAGGTTAAGTACTAAAATACTTTGCATTGTACCCGATACAAAAACTAGGAATGAACCCACCATGATTTGAGTTGTTGTACGCATCGAGGTAAAAAAGTACTTTGGATTGAACAAGTGTGCCAACGCCAAGCCACGTCCCACGTCATTGCCACACCCAGTAGTTAAATTAATGTTTTCAAACTTGATAATTTCTCTCTTGTTCATGAATCCCAAAGGAGGCTTCACCATCACCATTCTCACCATTACTACCTAAACTTTGATTTCTTTGCAACGTTGCATCTTCGTTACTAATACCTGCACCACCACCGTTACCGTTGTTGTTATTCGCCGTCGTCGTCGCTGTGATTGATCTACGGCCACTTGTGTTAAATCTTTGTAAGAAAGTAGGATTTGTTCGAGCATAATAATAGTTGAACCAACTTTGTTGAATTCTGTCTCGCACATAATCACGTTGGATGCT
>JAQIYH010000190.1:0-11996 GCA_034700885.1 Paratullbergia callipygos | reverse complement strand
GCGGGGCCAGACCAACTACGCTAACATGACACTGCATGAAAGCAGAAGTGTTTTCGTATTTATGGAAATAATAAAAACCATGAAACGGAATCGAAATCGATCCGGTGAGGGATAGAGTGCAGGATTCGTTTCATTTAAAGAGATGGAAAAGAAGTTGTCGTCGTAGCACATCAGTGGCAGACTTTTGCGAATTCAAATATTGCATTGAATATTGCATATAGGCGAAAAACTACGACTGTTCAAGGACAATCACGCCCACCCATTGCTATTTCACTAGGGTTTGAGGTAAATAGAAAGAACGACACTATATGAGTGGTTATTTACATGCTTTGTTTCGTGCGTGCGCAGTTGCGTATCATCAGTATCATGCAGCCCATAGTATCATGTATCATGCTTCATGTCGTCACAATCTCATACCTCAGCCCAGGCAGTAAAAGTCTCGTTTCACAGTCGCACTTCATTTCTCGTTTGAATGTTGAACTGAAGAGACTTGATTTTTATTACAACCTCACTTTTTTCCCAATATTATTCATATAAGATAATAAACATTTGAAAGCGTGCAAATGAGTATGCTTAACAGTTTAGATTTTCTTCATGGAGTTTTACTCAACAGTTTTCCAATTTTTGACTTTTTCAAAGCCGATTTTTCATAGTTCATAAACTGGGGAACGGCCAACAAGTCCTTTTCCTAAGATCATAAACTGCCGACATTCCTGCCTTATTTTCCACGCTTTCGTAATTTTGGTTAAGTGAAGGATACCCTCGTGCAACTTGTAAGCAATAACGTGATGTTTACGTTGCTTAAAACAGTTTCTGTCCACAAATGTGGGAATTAAAAGTGTCAGCATTTCAGCAAAGTGATTTATTAGAGCTTACTATGGTCAGACTAATTGTTGGTAATTGGTAATAACGAATAGCAAACAAAATTATGATCGCCACTTGTTGTTTTACAGTTCTGTGTCCGTTGCCACCAAGTCCAGGCTCTTTCCAAAATCCATGGTATGATTGTTTTGAACCTGACCAGACAACCTGAAAATACAACTGCCAAAGCTGGGTGATCAGGACGAGAGAAAGTAAGGGCAATAAATAATTTGTTCATTGTAGCCGCTGCAATCCGGAGTATTTAGATTTTTATACATGAACGAGTTATCAAGTTAACCTGGTTGTACGACTGCCTACATAGGTAGACCACAAAGAGACTTCCCCATTTCATGAGTAGTGAACATTCAAACTAGCGAGCATGCACATCATAATATCAGTCATATGGTCGTTGGTATTAGTGCACGAATCAGCAGATTGTTTGGCCAAAGTGAAAGCGTGACAATTCAAAAAATCTTACAACGTGAGAATTCACAACTTAGTTAGTTGCATGTACATGTATTAAGAATGACACCAATTCACAATTCAACTAGCGGTCCCAATTCATAGTTTCATAATTCATGGTTTATTAACAGACCCACGCCGGCTTACTTAGAACAAGTGAAGACAATACTAAAACTAAGTCAACGTGTATACCACAGGATCGATACATGATAGTGCTTGCTGGTTTGTGTTTTGTAAAACCTGCAGCGCGTAGATAGATTTCAAAAGAATGGAATCAAATCTTCTATCGAAATATTCTAACCCTCTTTACTTGGAACGATACTAAATACAATTCTAATGACAACATAAGCAAGAAGAAATTATTTGAGTACTGACTGGGTACAGGGCAAATATTTCAAGTATTACAAAATACGAATAGTGTAAACTGGTGATGCATTTTGAAACTGGTTTGCATTTGCTTGGCGCTCTATTGCGCTTCATATTGTTCAAGTTTTTAATCTAAAGACCATAATTTAGCTGACAATGGTTTTCTCACCAGACAACCAACATCATACATAAAGTTCTAATCGTATTTCTCCGTATTTTATGTCCACATATTTCAGGCATGGACGAACGAGTTCGGTACTACAATATCGTGAAAGGTCACATGGAGAAGAATTCAAACGAGTTGGCAAAACTACTGTATCCGGATGGAATCAAGAACCTGAATGCAGAACAAATTAAGCAGAAAGTAGAAATGATTGAAACAATTATACATCCAGATAATTGCAGCTCGATTGATATTGACAAGGTACACGGTTTTCTTGTGAATTTAAAACTGCAACTTCTCCGTAAGGCGGAATTCCAAGAGAAAGATCGGATAAAAAGAGCAGTAAGGATCTGCAAGATTTTTTAAAACCTGACCATATTACTGTGAGCGTTTTGGCAAACAACAGTAAACATGCTACAGCTACCACAAGTGAAGAAGAATGGAAAGGAAAACTAGAGGACACAAAGAATAAAAAAAAGAGTAAAACAAAACTTGAAAACAAGGACACCAAGTCCAAGTACAAGTGCAAGCACGCAGCCACACGAATTGCACCTCGTAAGTCGACCGAATGTGCTTTCTCCAGATCGAAACCATTGTCAGGAAGGACACTGGTGAATGATGCAAATCGTGAGCCAAACAAAACACGACCAAGCTCCAAGCTACGTGCAATATTATCTGGCACACTACATGGACAACCACGAATTCCTGAAGTCACAAATAGGTCGCGTTTTCAGAAGAAGAAAGTACGAAGGAGAGCGCAAGAAATCGATGTTCGGTTGCATAGATTGCCATATTCCACTGTAACGAATACTCGAAACGAGCAAAGTGAAACAACCGCCAACAATGCAGAAACTGAACCTACTGAACGGTATTATAAGCAAAGTGAACCAGATGTGGTTTTTCGGGAACTTGAAGACGAAGATCCTGCAATTAATCTTACGTCCTACTATGCTGCTTATGGCAAGGACTTGCCCCACACACTATTGTCCAGCGTGAGCGTTGAGCAATGCCATCATCCTGGTGAGATAACAGCTGAACATGACACAATCTTACGAGAGACGTTTCGGCGAACATTTCATGAAGGTCAGGAAGATGTTACCGAACACGCAAGAGAAGTTGGTGATACCCGCGAACAATTGGCGTTGCAAACTGCAAAAGTACGAATGAACATACAGTACCAGCATGTGACGACAGAAGTAGGACAAGAACAGGTGGCTTCGAATGTTGATGATGGACCTCATCTCTTAACAGATAAGAATGCCGCAACGACGCCTACACGATCCAATCATGTTTCGGAAAACGAGCAATTAAATTGTGCAAGCAGTGAGTGGCACCATTAATTATAGTACTCACAATAAAAAAACAACAAATAAACTGCTTTTTATTTGTTTTCATAACCTAAAAATTCATTAAATTAATATAACCGATTTCAGCAACAACTTTTCTTGCGGAGGAAGTTCAACCGAGATTTCTACGCCTTACTGAAGCTATTGAAAGCTTGGAATCAGCCGTGACTGAAGACATCCGATACGAAGAACAAAATGTTGCTGATGATGATGGTGGTGATGGCGGCCATGAAAGTCATGATACGACCACCACTTCGTTCAAACAGTCAGAGGCAATCTTTACACATACCGATCCAAATCAAGCACATGGGTAAGTTTGGCACAGTTCCAGATTAATATGAACGGGTTCCAAAACTCTTTTAATTTCTTCCATCAAACCAAAGTAAAAACAGTAGCTACTTATTTTGCTTTTGCTTGAAGTACCCCACGTGACGGATCGTGCACGAGTGAAATTCTTGCTGCTTTTACAAGTACCACTTCGAAAGATCTGCACACTCGTAAGAGCACATCCAAGAAACGGGCCAGGTAATGGAGTTAATATTAATTAGGAATTCAGGTGTCCCAAAATCAAACCAAATAAAAAATGTCCAATTAAAAGCAAATCATTCTAATGCCGACTTCATGGTTTTTGTCACACGCATCGTTCTGTAGGACCGCAAAAGAGGACAATGATGAATCTGGGATTGACAGGAAAATTTGCACGACCCAGAACACGCATAAGGCAATGCAACTATCGACAGAACCAACAGCGTTAGCGCCAGCAACTCGCACCAGAGTGTGCATGAGACGGCAAACGTTGTGTCAATTCTGCAATAAAATGCACGATAGGTACGGCCGCCGAGATTGCAAAATAGGAAGAGAATATCCAGATGCAGTGAAGTGTATAATATGCAACAAAACGTTTTCGACCATTAGTAACACACGTAAGCATTATAAAAAGTTCCATTAAACCGAACAATTAGTCCTCCACAGACAATATAATTGTGTACGCAAATCGAAGCTCTGTACATTATTGTGAATAAAATTTTAAGTTGTTTCAAAATATCTGGAGCACGAGATTCACGACATACTGACATACTGAAACGCATTCTTTGATTTTGGTAAGGATTGCACCTTTTTAAACGATTCCTCCAAGTGCAACATTTTGTGCAGCCTTCCATACATGAGCGATGTGGATGGAGTCATGGCCGTGGGTTCCTGTACTCTGGCCGTGGGTTCCTGTACTCTGGCCGTGGGTTCCTGTACTCTGGCCGTGGGTTCCTGTACTCTGGCCGTGGGAAAGAGTAAAATTGCCAAATATGAAAGAAAGCAATGATTCAATTTTTCTTCAGTTTATTCATATACGTGAAAACTCATGTGAAAATAGAAACTTTATTTTGAAAGGGAACATGTTTTTCGAAAGCTAAATTTCGGAAGGAATGTAGTGTTTCAAACATGGTTACTTATCCAGGTTGAGCGACTAACTTAAGCAATAAGAGCATTGAAGCATAGATTCATTGACTACAGCATGTAATTAGTATTGTTCATATTTTATCGCAGTATAACGGCGCTTGCCCGGTCCTCTTCATACTCGTCCTTAATCTTCCATAGATAGTAACGAATGCATCCCTTTTAATCAATTTTGAAATTCAAAGTTAGTGGTCCAGCATTTGGCATGGCCAGATCGATTGTCCTTGAGAATCCGCAGGCTTTAGAGAGCAAACTCAAGTACAGTGAAGAAGGAAGAACTTATTACTACTTTGTAACAGTCTGATCGTTTGAACTACTTGCTACCCCTTCTGCATTTTGTCATATTACAGTACTGACTTGGATGATAAGCGCTTACGACCTGGCTGCCCTGAGACTTAAATCATTGCTCCAAATTTGCCATCCTAGTTCGCCACTTTGCGAGGGTCAATAATATAGGAGCCATGGAGCCATAGTCTTCGTCAGCACTGAACTTGGCACGATTTCTGTCGCAGTCGATGTGGACGGAGTCTCCAAATTCGCCTAACTTTCTAAGAACTTTATGAAGACAGGCTGAGATCAAACGAGCAGTGAGGGAAAGACAGCCAGGAAATTCATCATGTCGTTGGCTATGGTGAACGACTCAACATGAACCCAAACATAAGATATGGCAAATCGCTTAAGGGAGCACACATACTATCTTGCTTTAGGGCCACCATAAGCTTCGTATCGAATGTGGTGATGTGTTTTATATTCGGAGATATGAAAGAGAACTGAAATGTGTCTGCCTCTGCCTTCCCTTTATTGTCAACGTGTCTTCCTTTCCTCGCAACTTTAGAATCTTTAGGAACCAAGGAACGGAGATCGAATGACATAATAATTGGGCAGACGACCTCGAATGATCGAAATAGTGCTTTTAAGACAAAAGTGAATTAATGCAATTTGTGTGTTGTCCAAAGTTTCAAGACGTAGTCCAGTATATGACCCTGAAATATTGCAAGACGAGTACGTCATAACAATTGGAAAATTAGTTTGAAATAATTAAGCTTATACTAACGAATTGAAGAACTTGTAACCGCAAGAGTAACAACAGCCCAGCCGTCAAGATTGAAAGAACTTCTAAAGTTGTATGAACGATTTCGTGTTACTCCTTTTTCTTTATTCATTACATACACTGTAGATTTGTCTCTCTAACCATGTCCTACAACGTATCGACGATCTTCTGTAAAAGTTTGCCATCACGTATGACAGCTTCCGTCTCGATGAAAATGTGGTCTGTAAAATGAAAGCAAACGTGGTAAATCCAAAACATAGCACGAAGTAAAAGTTGCACAAAAATCATTTTTCATGTCACAAACCTTTGGTAGTATTTGCCTTCTGATTGCCGGATTTGTACAAACTTGTACTTACCTGCTGCCATTGCTCGGAACTTATGTTTCATGCGCACACTGTCCGATTAATAGTTGCATTAATTCATGATCTACCTTGCAACGAATAGTTCAGCGAAACAATTTTTTTGGAATCAAAACACGTTAAGCGGCGACTGAAAGAGTTAAGATGGCCAGGGTCAGTGGATCTAGCTGGGTTGAAATTATAGTTTCAGGGAATTGAATGAAGGGATGAAAGCGAATCATGACAAGAAGAACAAGGAAGACTAGGAAGACTATGAGACTAGGAGAGAACTAACAAATATTGCGGAATTAACTTTCCAGGAGCAAGGTAGAACAAAATTGGGACGGACTTAGTTTGATATTCAAGGTCAAGGCTGAAGTTCCTTCAAAATGAAGACTAAAAATTGATGGAGTGCATGATTGTGCATGACAGAATGCGGCGAGGATTGACCTACATGCCGTGGAACTTTTTGTGTAAAGGCAGTGTATACGTATTACGGTAGACAACTCGCACTGGAGGCACACGGTTTTTGTTTCACCAGTTTCACGTCGTTCCGTTATTTGGAAACTCTTTCCAAGCGGCCAGAAAAACGTTACAAATTGACGTGTGCATATGTGTTGGGTTTTTTAACAAGACATGATTTAGTGTTTTAAGATTGTATTTTTAGCTTGTGCAATTCGTATGCTCTCATTGTTCGGAGGGCTCGTATGGTCCCACTGTTCGGAGCAGGTGGGTTCCTGCTAAGTATACTGTGTCCGGAGCAGAGGGGCTCCTAGTAGGTGTATAGTGTTCAGAGCCATGGGTTCCTACTATGCTTGTGTAGTTCGGAGCAATGTGTGTGTCGCTAGCCTTTTGTATATATTGTCATGCTGAATGCATTCATCCTGTACTTTGTCTGTTACATGTATTGTGAACTTCGCTTTTATTCAAAATTTAAAGTAAGAAGCGTTTTTGAGTCAGAAGTTGAGTCTTGTACGAACAACATACGAGATTGTAATTTGTGTTTGCATTGGCTTCCTGTTAGTAGTGCATATTGGTGATAAGATTAATTTGTAGTCGTGCCACGAGTACTTGCCTTTGTATTTCTGTATGGCAGCACGAGTCTTCATTTAGGTTAAGATTAGATTAAACTTTCAAGTCTCATCCAACATTCAACAAATTCAGTTCTTATTTTTAGTTGCTGGAACATAATTACCTTACATACTCATTTTTATTGTGGAAATTGAGTTGAGACTTCAATACCTTATTAGTTCAAATTATTCGTTGGTTTGTGTTCTGGTCTTTTGTGTCATTGCATTGTGCATTTAAGCACTTGTGCATGGGCATAAGATGGTGATTGTTGTGAGCGTGACTATTGAGTTTTAGGTTTAATTTTTCTGTTTTATGTTCGGTTACTTACTACGCATTGTCTTGAAATAAGTAGTGCCTTGCGCAAGATGTTTGGATAATTATTAATTTCTTAAACTAACGAATAACTAACGAATAACTAACGTTATCAATAACTCGCAAAATCTTGGTCTTGCGTGTCGCGTATGGACACAGTTCTGCAGTTCGGTAGCTCTTCATGTTGTCATGTTAAAGAATTCTTGAGACAAATTCTGAAAAGCAGAACGATATGCGACACTGATTTCAACGCGTTACGCAATTTGTGCATCCCGACAAGGAATGCGCAAATGCGAGCAGCTGTTACTTGGCATCTCACTGTCCTAACGAAGGGCACGAGTTGCGATAGTTTTTGATGCAACCGCCGCACATGTTATTCGTGGTGAAACTTCCATTCGGGTCGTATTCTACTTGGTCAGGCACACATATTGTCCACAATTTTTGTAACGTAGTCGAAGTGCATTTACAAACACGTACCACCCGGTGAGGCGGAGGACAAGGAATCATGTTCCTTGGAGGGCTTTTTATACGAGCTCTGGTAAGTTTTACTGACGAAAGAACGTTCAAACATTGAATCGTCATTTCTTCATTATTGTTTACATGTGTCATTTCATATTCCTGGTCGAAGTTGGCCGAATGTCGAGTGTCACTTCCATACGCATTTGCTCAGTGGTTGGTATTATCTTGCACGCATTTAATTCGAGGAGAAGTCCATCCAACATTTCGCCTGGTCATTGTGGTCTCGTTCATTTATATGGTCTACACGGAGGATGCTGAAACTGTTACGTTATCACGTTTGCACTTAATGGTAAGTCAAGTAGAGAAAGGGATTAAACAGGTGGACACTATTTTTCTGTACGTTCAAAAGAATTGTTGACTTTCATACAGGCAAGAATCGTAGGGTCATTTGTGTTGCACACTGTCACCTGGTATGTCATTCTATCACTCCAGAATCAAATGAGTACGAGTGGAACTTTATCGCTCGGCAGAAATATGTGGTGGCAGTCTTTGCTTGCGTCATGGTTTTCACAATATTTTGGCGTGTTGAATTACTTGTGCCTCACTCGACTGATTTTCCTTACAATTATTCTACTACTTAAGGAACTGTTTATTCGGCTTGTTCCTTTCCTCTAAGTTAACTTCAGGCGGTTTCTAACTCCCCGCAAAGAAATTACTACTTTACAACTCGACAAACTTGAAAAATTGACCTTCATCATTTGAAAATCTTTTGATTGGGAAATTGGAAATAAATAGATCGAGAGGTCAGTGAACATTGCTCATTGTTATTGCGCTCTTATGTGTTGTTTTCTTTTCCGCCAAGTTATGGAAGATGTCTCCTGATCTCATTTTTTAAGTTGTTGTGCTATTGCCGTGAATTGTATAATTAAGATGGAGGCCAAGTCGCAATCTCGCAATAAAATTGTTGCGCCATGATCCAGGAAGTGTGGTTTGAGTCTGTGTGCCAAGTTCACACAGACTCAGACCACACGTGCCCAGCCGTCACGCATAGAATGTGCTGCAAATTGCAAATAATAATACGCATAAACGCAGCTATAGTGCATATCTCAACATCCAATTAATTTATATTAATATTAATTAGTATATTAATTAGTATTGTGAGGTTTGTTTGAAGACTCTTAGGTCAAGTTTATTTTAAGTGAACATGTGGCATTTAAGTAAAATGCATTGCTCATCACACTTCCAATCCAAGTCGTCAGATGCTCACTGCCGCTTTATGTAATATGTATTTGCTCTTCGCGCAAAACATACTTCTGAGGATTCGTGTGCGTGAACAAAACATCCACCATCGTAGTTTCGTGGTCACGAATATGATAATTGCGACAATTCTGAATTCTTGCATCGTTACCTCTTCACACCCTCCTTCAACTTTTCAACTTTTAAGTAACTCCTGCTTCCCGTTCTTAATTTTGTTCAACAAGCTCCTAATTGCGTTTTACATACAACTGTTAAGACTTGCTCGAATTTCCGTCCTGCTGACTCAGACAGATTGCAGAAGGATAGATTAGGTTTCGTTAAAACTATATATTGTTGGCGTTTGTGGTTGCCCGCCCCACAGCGGTCCCGAAACACGTGCCAGACTATCGCAAAATGATTGTAGAAGTTGCCACTGCTGACGACAAAGAGGTATGGACCCAAGTGAATGTGGTGAATGATCAAGACTTCAGCAGGTGGAGCGGAAGTGACAACGGAGCTGCAATCGAACTTATTTGTTACGTCGCCAACACTGCGTCGTCGCTGCTTCAGATAGAACAAAGTAATTTCTTCCGTCAGTTTTTCAAGCACTCATTTATGTTCTTGCATCTGGGCTGCCGTAACGCTCAATCAGTAATTGTTGGTTGCATTGAATTTGGTACCTTTAGGTGTAGCAAAAATTCTATCACATGGTGCGAGAAAATCGTCATGGAATGAGAGACATAAACGTTTTCGGGGGGATCAATTGATGCTCCATCGCAAACCGTGCACGTGCTCAGCAGAAGTGAAAGCGGCCGATCAGGAAGGGTTCCAGTCCCACCCATCACTTCACTCATGTCCGGAATTACCCGGTTCAAGGTTAGTGACAGTATTGAAAGAAAAATCGTGCGCTGCAAACACGGGTCAACTAACTTTTCTATCGCGCTGTTCACATAAGACTGCTAAATTTGACAAACATAATCTTATATGTCCCATTCCATTCTTTGCATGTTGTAGAATCCTGTTATTTCGCTATCCCAATCAAAAGATCATGTGAACAAAGTCATCAACACTTTGCACCATAGCTTCCCAGCCGGCATTCCTTCAAATGATCCACTGTCATCATGCCTTGACGCGTTGGAAATTCAGGATCCTAAATACAGAGTTGGAAATATTATAATGAAGAAAACCATACGTGAAGAAATCAAACCAACAATGATTCCAGAATCTTCTAATGTTGCAACCTTCGACAGTTTTGTTGTTGATGTTCTTCGAATGGAGGAGGATGATGAGGAGAAGGAGAAGGAAGAGAAGGAGAAGGAGGTTATGTTTGTGCTTGGGGAACCAGAGAATTTGTCTTCATCCTCTTCGGACTCCAGCCATCTAGTACTTATTAGACAAAACCATGAGAAAGAGAGACGCATGACAAACATCATAGACACATCAACCGTAGGACCGCTACACACATCAAGCTCATGCATCAACGATGAAGCAAAAACTCGCCTGTCGTCAAAAATGGTGAAAGTTCGTTCAGCTGAACTGAAGACCCTGAGGACGGCATTTCGGAAAAGGTTCAGATTATCAGTGTTGTATGGCGGTGATGCAGCAAGCAGAAGCAACGATCGTATTCACAACTCATAGTTTAAATCCCCTAGTTCGTCCGAATCAAGCATAGTACCAGGGAAGTGATGAAAGCCAGTCTAGTTCAGTATCAAACTACTATGCGCGTTCCAAACTACCAAACTGGAACCAAATATACTTAGATGGACCAACAACAGCAGCCATCCAGTTGATTTCAAAATACAGAGCACGACTATCGACAAAACATATTGAAAATGACACGACATGCATGTATTGTAATGCATCTAATACTTACTTAGAACAACCATCACACACCACACTGAGTCAACGAGGGGAACAACACGGTGGTGCCTAGCGTAATAATGCGCCCCAGACCAAGTTACGAGTGTTTAAGGATTTTGTTCATACTTTTTGTAATTGAAGCCTTCGAACACACCTTTGAGCTTTTACTCTTGTTGCAATAAACATGTGAACTTGGTTCGGCTGATTAGAACTCTGAAGTGACTATAATGAATTGGAAATTCCACCATTAATTTTACATGAAAGTACAATCGAACGGGACATATGGACGTGCCTTGATTTCTTTCTTGCTTCGCACATTGAGACAACACGAATCATGTTATAAATTACAATTTATAATCAAAATGCCTACACCAACTGATGTAATGAGGGTGGTGACTGGTTGGTTCCTTAGAAATTTTAAATTAGCTTCATGTCACGTAATTAATACTTCAAACCTACAACCACGAGCCGGACTCTTCGAAGTATGAAGTATGAAGTCTTCACAGTCCCAGAAGATTGTGAAAAGATGAAACATTCATGAACAAGTCTCATGTTTTTTTTACATTCTCTGATGCGAGTACAAACTTGTCGCATGTTTCAAACTTTCCATCCCAGACTTCGGACTTCTTCTCCTTGAAGTACTTCAAATCTCGTCCCTGAACGGAAGCTATGAATCATACAACACCGAGATAATCGTAAATAGGTTTTCCCGACGTACTAGTGCTAGCTTTTTAACTTTTTTTTAGTGAACTTGATTCATGCGCGTATTGCACATGCTGGCCTTGAAATAGTGCTTGTTACCCAAATAGCATTTAAGCTTACGATTGTACATATATTAGCTGTATTCAACCAAAATTGTTTTTTCGATTTTTTGTTTTTCTGATTGTTTCATTTTGCGATCATGTCGTTGACTGATTTCGTGCTGTTCGACTTTTTGCAGTTCTACAACTTTATGGAAAAGCAGAAAAACATGTCTGGAGTTGTTTTTTTGATTGCTGCTTTTTTGCTTTTTCTCTACTTGA
>JAQIYH010000189.1:0-11998 GCA_034700885.1 Paratullbergia callipygos | reverse complement strand
CCAGTAGAAGAGCCCACCAACGACGAACCAACCGCACCGCAACCCCGCTGGATGGCGAGCGTGGAGCGGATGAGCACCGTTCCCCCCGCCGTTCGCCAGCACTGGAACGTCGTGAACGGACAACTCCGTTCGAAGCTGAGGGCTGTTGGGGGAATGGCGCCGCAGCGTTATCAGGAGGAGGAGAGTGGTGGATGGTAACTACTAGTAACATGTGCAAATCGATTATGTGAGAAATATTCGCAATAAAACTAACTCGCAATTTGGAAATTAAACGTGCTGCAAGAGTTGAGATTAAGTTGGAAAGTTTATTATAGAATAGAATCATGTGTCACTATAGAATTTAGAATTAGGAATTATGAATGCTTGTTTCGTGTGGAATGTTAAGTGTCTACTGCTTGAACCCATTCACTCCAACAATTGGCCCGTGTCCATTCACCACTTTCTTCACAACTCCGTTTGGAATTTGGTTCTCCGCACCGTTCACCTTCCCCGCCGCACCATTCACAGTCGCCCCACCCCCACCCCCACCAAAGAACAAATGCGAATTCGCCCCCAACCCAACCGCCGCCCTCATCACATTCTCCACGCACGCCCTCTGCCTGAAGAGTGAGTTCGTCACCCCACTAACCGGAGCCTTCAGCCAATAACCCAGCAGCGTTCCCATGGGCATGCCAACATCCTCCCCATCGCAAAGAAACTCCATCCTCCCAAACAGTTCCATGAACACGATCAGGTCGAGCATGATGGGAGCGGCGAGGAGCGAGTCCTCGCACGTGTTGTGAATCACGAGCGTGTTCAGCCCTCCCATCGCGATCGCTGTATTTTTTGGAAATTTTTTTTTAGAGTGGCATTTGATTACGTTGCAGTAGTCTTAATAATTTTAACAACTCACACGAAACGTACTCGTCCATCGCACGCTTACTGTCCCCGACCGCAGGCACGTACTTGATCACGATCAGGTGGTCAGGCCCCTTCGTATCCGTGTAGAGTGCACGGTTCGAGTCCACCATGTCCTCCACCACGCCCTTCTTCGTGATCTCCTTCGACCTATCGTTATCTCCATATATTTACTTCTTTTTTTGAAAAAAACCTCAACCCTCCCCAATTTGGGGAGTGCATTTATAAACAATTTACAAATCCTTTCGAAAGAATCCAAATCTCCGCAAGTGACCGTACCTGAAAGTGTGCGGAGCACTCAAATTCCTCCCATCATTGTTCCCCAGGTGATTGTACGAGACGATCGAGTCCGGTCTCAGCCCAGCCCCTATTAAGTAGTCCACCAACACCGATTTCAACTTCGTCTGCCCCGTTTTCAGGTCATCGCCTGCGACCGGAACGTTCATCTGCTTAGCAAGCTCCATCACCCCGGCAACCATCGTGTTCTGCGGTGAGCCGTTGATGTACGGGCACTGCAAAGTTTTACGGTGCACATACGGAGTTGCTAATCAATATTTTATCCAGTACAAGAGTTCAACAGTTCAATAAAATATAATATGCACAACTCACCCCCTCCAGCACGGAAGCCACACAGTAAAGAGTAGAAGGCCCCACCTCGCCATGCCCACCCCTTATAGCCGCCTCCAAACTCGCCCAACTCTCATTCACCCCCTCAATCGTATCGGCGAACCGTTCCGTATTCCCAACCCACATCACCATCACTTTATCCAAATTTTTATCCGCTTTAAAATCACGAATATCCCGCCTCAACAACTCCACCTGCTCCCACTTGCCCACATCAGCCCCGAACACGTTATCCGCCCGCTCCGCCTGATTCGCAGCCACAAAGTCCTGCACGAAGACGGAGCGCCGGGGTTTCATATGCTCCATATGGGGGCGGAGCTGCTCCTGCAGCTCGTGGTCGAAGACGGCGGCGCGGCGCATCGCTTCGCCCAGGTTCATCGAGGAGATGTCCCAGCCGTCGAGTTCGATGGTGTGGGGGGAGAGGAGCGGGAGCTGTGAATTTTCATATATCCATAGGATTTGTTGTGATGGAAACAGATGCAAGAAATTAAGTTTTCCAAACAACTCACCACCCCCTTGACGGGAACGAAGACCTCCTCCCCACCCGGTCCCAACCCCACAGAAAAAGTCCCCACCTGACTCACCGACCCGAGAAAGTTGGCCTTCTGAACTCCTACTTTGGTGTGCCAGGAGAGTCCGAGTTTATTCGCGAGAAGCATCCCCGTCAACGTCGTCCCGTTGTTCCCACCCCAACCGACGAGCATCACCCCGACGCGTGGGATGCGGGTGGCCGTTGTTATTTGGAGGGTTGCGAGGTGGGGGGTGACCTGGAAAATAATTTGGTTTGTTAGATACATCAGATTAGACGCATTTTTGTAATGGAACGACATGAGGAGATGGGAAGAGTGCGAGTTTGAATTAAAGAGAAGTGGAAGTCAGCAAAATGTTCAATAGATTTCGATTTCGATTTGCAGCAGCACGGAAGATAATTTCTCCCCCGGTCGACGTGACTTTGCAACTCTCATGGCAACCATAATTCTAAGAAAAACAGGATATTAACTCCAGACTCGCGTTTGTCGCGTGCACTTATCTCCACCGCACTTCCTCGGCTGACTATTTCAATCTTTCTCGAACTCGTGTGAATCCATTCCAATTGCGTATGAAGTATGAAGTATGAAGGAGGATGAGTGGAAGGTCGCAGTCACGAGTCGGATGTGTGTCTGTATCTCATTGTGTACTGTAAATTCTAAGCAGGAAGTTGTCATCACACATGCCGCACGTGAATCGATATAATGCGAGATATGCGGTGAGTGTGGATGCACATTTACTCAAGATTTTTGTCCCACATTTCTTTCGTGTACTGTACACGTGTCTCCGTCTCTAGTGGAGTCTTTCCTTAGTCTGTGGCTGGCGCGTCTCTATAGCAGCGGATAACATTTGTGGTCCCTGCCACTTCCCCACCTCAACAATACAAACAACCGATTACCGATTACGACACATTATGCAACTCATAGTTCAACGATTTCGATCCAAGTTGAAAACCCATCCGACTTTTTATGGAGCCAGTGCACACGCGGTGCGACGAGAATTGGACACAATCATCGCACAGCACACGAAAATTATGCATGCATGCAAAAAGAGCGCAAGCGCGCGGTGGCGGCGCCCCGTGACTTGCTTCAACATTTGGCCTTGCTTTTCCGAATTCGAAACAGAGGAGAGAAGAACGGATGATGGATGGGGAAAAGGAAAAATCGATGGACTCGGCGGTTCTTTGGATTGATGCACAGCTTCTGAGCAAGAGTCAAAATATGATGGATTTCAAGATTAAAATATCGAAAATGGAATGAATTCAGTCGTTCGCAGGATCAAACTTCTCATTTGGGTGGGTCGAGTGGGGCCACAAATCTTTCGCTCCCATACAATTACTAAAAAAAAACCTAATACTCTATGTCTATACTGATAGCGACATAGAAGTCGATAAACTCACCGTCACCTGCCCCTGACCCGGACCCTGAACAACACTCGTTCCCTCGTACTCGTACCTCGAACGAATGAACTCCTCACCGTAAACCACGTTCGGACTGTTCACTCTCAAGAGGAGGTCGGACATCGTTGTGGGGAGGAAGATTGGTTTGATCACAGTGATTGAACCGAAAAGGAGGACTACTTTCACTTCAAGGAGTTTGGGAAATGGAAAGTTCTTGGGATTTTGTTATTTGAGATTTGCAAAGAGTCAGAGAAGAGATCAAGAGAAACAAAAAACTTGTCTACGAAGAGTTCACGTGGCAACGCGGAGCCAGCAAGTCGAAAATTATTATTTAAAAAAAAAGGTACTGGTTAGTCTCTCTTTCAAAAGAAAAGAAGAAACTGTTCTCCAAAAGAGGATCGGAGAAGAAGTGAACGGGCCGAGTCTTGGTGTTGGAATGAATTTGAGAAATGAGAGTTGGGTTTTTGGAAGTCCAGTTGTGGAAGTGTGGTGGTTGCTCGATTTTGGGTTTCTCAGAGGCGAGTCGAGTGTGTGTGGAGTGTGTGAGGCAGGATAATGTTGTTCTGACATGAAGTTGTACTGAACGCATAGCCGCATGTGATATGTGAATGAAGAGCTCAGATGATGAAGAGCTATTCTCTAATAATACATTACAAATGTACAAAAAAGGAAGCAAAGAGCAGCGTCCACGTTATCAGCCGAGCACGTTGATACGCGTGCGGTCGACGAGTTGGACCCCAGAGATGCCAGAAGTCTGCATCGGATGATGTGATGACGTCATATTCGGGTGACGGTTGTTTGATTCGGTTTCTTTTTTGCGTTCATGGATCGTGTGGCTGGTGCTTCTGGTGCCGTGACTACTAATTGTGCGGTACGGGTCACGTGCTTGAAATGTTGAGTAATTGTAATGAGGCTGGCGTGACCGTGACTCACGAAAAAGGCTCGCATCGAGTTTTTGGTTGGATGTCAAGTAACTATGTCGTGGTGGTGGGTGAAGTTGGGTCAGGTTCACAGTCAGAATGGAGAGCACATGAAAGTGTAGCATCGCACACTGGAGTCGTCATTGTGGTGACTCACTCTCCCAAATATAGTCAGAGCATTGTTTAGGCACTCTCCTTCACTCGTGCCGTCACACAATCTCATCGTCGTCCACAATCCAATAATGTTCTATCTCAAGTCAGCAGGCACAAAAACAAAAGATTAGACAATCGTGTTTATTCAGCAAATATAAATATCAGCTTTGATTTGCTTTGCTGCTGCTGCTGCTGCTGCTGCTCTTCCCCCTTCCCAACCGGTTGATTCAATCACTGATTCACTGATTGATTGATCATCCAATCTTCTGCAGTAGCTATATGCACATACACAAAAGAGAGATGAACCGTTGTTTACAAATAGAAGAAAAATACCAACGTCAAGGCTCACCTTGCTGATTCCCTTCCTCGGTGGATCAATGGTTGTTGTTGTTGTTGGTGTAGCTGTTGTTGGTGGGGGAGTCGGTCCTGGTGGACCAATGGGGCCCTGCGGAGTGGAATTTGATTCCTTTACTTCAATTCTACACTAAAATCCACCACAAAAATGGGACAAAAACTCACCACCTCCCCTTTCGCCCCATCGCGTCCCGGAACTCCCTGCGTGTAATTCGGGGGTGGGATTTATAGAATCTCATTTATTACTCCTTGAAAAGAATAGAAGAATGGGTCTTACGGGCAGTCCAGGCTCGCCTTCACCTCCTCCGTCGCCCTTCTCGCCCTGCGAAAATTACGAGTGGAGCACATCTTAAAACATCGGCAGTTGAAACACTCTCAACAGTAATTACCACTCTTCTCACCTTCACCCCCTGCATCCCGTACAGCCCAGGAATCCCATCCACCCCCGCCACCCCTCCAAGCCCGGGCTCCCCTCTCCCACCCACATCCCCTTTCGGGCCCCTTGGGCCGGGTGGACCAGGGAGGCAATCAGCTCCTCTCTCCCCTGGTGGCCCTTGAACAACTAAGAAAAGACATGCGGGAAAATTCTCACGAACGCAACACCCAACCAAAAATAGAGTACTCACCTTCCCCACCACCACCGCCGACCAACCCCGCACCCTCAACCATCCCCAACCCCACCCTCACCTCCCCCCACTCAGCCTCAACCCGCTCCACCCTCACAAGCACGTGGTAACCGAAGCCGACGGCGAGGAAGACGAGCAGCGAGAGGAGAATTGTGATGAAAGTGAGGAGCCATCTTTTTCGGTGGTGGCCTCCCTCCCTCCTCTGCCGCTGCTTCTTCTTCCCATTGTTACTATTTGACTTGTTTGCCTTGCTGTACCGCGCCAGTGCGTAGCCCGTGGCGATGCTGGTGGAGCTTCCACTCTTCTTCATCGTTTTTTGTGGCGGTGGCGGGGAGTGTGGCGGCCCGATTTCAGTGCGGCGGCGGCTCGCTCCCGAGTATCGAGATGTGAATTGAATCTTCAGGCGCGCGTGTAAAATTATTCTCGTCCACCTTCCTGCAACCAATTTTTGACTCGGCTGCCGCTGCTTCTGTTACAAACTTATTGCACATTTAAATCGGGATGAGTTGCAGCATGAGAGTGAAGAGTGGCGGAAATGCAAGACATTCCTCTCGTGTACTCAGTGCTCACATTCCGATAAAAATATGAGTACGCGATTTCCGGTCGAGAGTTTTGAGACTGTGATGTGCTGTCTGTAGATAAGACCTTCACGTTCTCCATAAATCAGAGGTTGAAGAGACGAGAGAGGTTCATATGTAGAATGTCGCCATCCCAACAAAAATTTCGCTGGTTGAAACTGTTTCTTTGGTAACCATAAAACTTTATTTTCCATTTCGTAGTAATAAACAAACTCGAAATCAAAATCATGGATTTGCCTCAAAATTGGTAAACTGAGCTGAATCATAACATTCTTCTAACCATGAAATATGCACACAATACTCACATTAGAATATTACGAGAAACAGAGTTGGTAACCTAGTGCTTAACAGTTATATACGCATGCATTCATCACAAGAGATCCTTTTCCCGTCTGGTTCTTTGTCAGGGGAAAATTCTTTTTTTCTTATCTCTCTCGCATTTATATTGTTAGAAATACATCGACATCAAATAACAATTTTTTTAATTTACAAACCACACACTCACTCCTCACTTTACACATTTCTTGACTCTATGGATACTAAATCTCTAAAAATAATTACAACAGAGTTAGCAAGTAAAAAAGTGAACCGCAAAAAAATTATGTTTAAATAAACACCCGCAAATGAGAAGAATCCAATCCACCCACCCACACACTTTCTTTAAATCTCCCCAGCAACGGTCGATATGTCCCCAAATCTATTCACATACATAGTTAGCACTCTCCAAATCCTCCAAACCCGCTTTCCCCACCCCAACAACCATCCGATTCCGGTACTGCCCACTCGAGACGAGCCGAACGGTTGTCATGCCACAGAGGATTGTTGTCCCCGGGTTGTTTCGGCCTGTGAATATATTATTAGTTTTTATATATTAGAGTGGTGACGACTTACTTAGATAAAACAAAATTAGAATTGGGATTAAATTCAACTGACCAGGATTCGGTTCGTAACCGCAGAACTCATCAATCACATCCATTTGCTGCGTATCGAGTCCACTCGAGCCACCGAACTGCACGTAGTCTTTGAGACCCATTTTTCCGCACTATTTGGGTAGAAGTAAAAGGTTGTTAATTGGAGGAACCCACACGCAGACAATGCAGTGTGTTGCGTCGTTGCGGTGTAAGTTCAAAGTCGGCATAATTTTACCCCCAGCATCTGTAAACTCTTTCAATAAAGCTTATCAGCAGAAAGCTGAATGTGGCTGAAATGTTTTGCGATGGATTTGCAGCAGCATTTGATTCATGTGGTTTGCCATGGAAATGATTTGCCCAACAAAAGGTTCGGGGAAGAATCCAATATTCTAATTCCTCTACTAAGCGATTGATGTGGTTTGGGCGAGGAAATTCGTGTGATTGGTCCAGGAATTGTGTCTAGATTGCGCCTTTGATGTTCATAATTCATAATTGATAATGTTTATAATTGATGGTCAGCGGTTTTTTTTTCAAATTGTTTGAAAGTTGGTATTGAACAAATGCCGGGCTACAATTTATTCTCATCGTATTCTCAGGAATTTTAGTATTTCATTGTTTGGAAATTTAGTGCACGCCGCCTGCATTCTTCAGCATTTCTAAATCTGCCATGAGTCATGAAACTCACCTTATGAAAAACGTAACCACCACCACCACCGCCCACCACCACCACCGTCCCCTTGACATCCACATCCACACCGTACGGAACTCCTCGTTTCTCAAACTGCCCCACGCTCATGTACAGCGTCCGCAGTCTGGAGGGGAAAATGGTCGTGAGACTGCAGTTCTGCGGATGGTGGCCGTGATTTTGGAGTGTAAAGACCGACTCTGTGTCCTGGACGAGGATGTTGCACGCTGCAAATAGAAATGATGATGAAATGGCATACGCTCAGTTCTCAACAAAGAGGCTGCAAATAAATGATAATATTTATGGTGGTGGTGGTTTCTCTTTATGTGTTCCATGATCATGATTGGAAGAAGATGAGATGCGCGTTCACTTTACTCTACGGATGCTTGAAGCTCAGAGTATGTATGTTTCACTCTACACGACAATGAATCGCACATTGCACTATAAAAGAAGTGAGTTGATTACTGCCAGTGCGAAACCATAAAAAAAAGTTATACGAAACTCCTCTCACCACCATCCACCACGAGCATTCTATTTATAAAGCAAACGCAGTACGCGTGACAAGTGCAAATCATATAAAGGGGAAACAAATAGGAGAATATCGAATGCGAAATCAGAGAGAGATAAAAAGTGGGGCTTATACATAGTAAAGCCCCGCATCAGGAACCAAAAGCAAAGAAGAAAAAAAAACTGATTCGAATGACGTACGTCTCGCATTGACAACATGTTGAACACGAATCGAAAATCCTTGTCCAAACAATGGGATCCGGTATTGTACGAGCGCTGCGTTCTGCGATGAGTAGAAACGTGCTGGAGTGGGGGTTTTTCCATGGCTACTCCGGCTGCCACTGCCGCCACTGCCACAATGATTTTCGAACCTTTCCTTCATTGGTTTCGGGTGGTCCTGCACGGAGGGAAAGAGTTGACCGTTCAGCTCCCAGCCGTCGACGAGCTGCATAAATATTTGTGGAGTCAGAGAGTTTGCAGGGATTGCAGGGATCGCGACGTACTATAAGTGGTGAGGTTTCAATCTAATGCCGGACACTCTCCCCTGCCGCTCCTCACTTTTATCAATGAATTTTGCAAAAGAACTAATACACAAAAGACTCACACTAACGAGTCCACCACCCCGACGACACGCAACATCCACATAATTCACCGTGATCACGATCGACTTGCCGGGATCGGTGATGAGGTAGAGACCACACGTTCCACCTCCACCTCCACCCCTCGACTTGTGATGAAAGAAACCCTCCTCCATCGAGACCTGCACGCAGTCTACACGCACGGGTTGGGAAAGGATTGAAAATGGGGATTAGTGCCATTGCATTAACTTGAGGACCGAGTCGGGAAGTTCAAATCTACAAATGAAGATACATGTGGGGAAGGTGACACGACCACACGAGTCAAGTCTCTCATCAAGTGCCAATTGTTACCAATTGAAACTCTCTGATTTCATTCCCACACTGAGATCGCATTTCATTTCAACTATTAACTGTAAAAAAAATGCTCAATCGTATCTCAAGTGAGTGTAAATAGAAATTTGTATCAGAGTTGATTCAATGAACCAGCGTAACTTGACACTTCACGACATTCGCGTTCATGGCTTCCCAAGCATATGGCACTTTATTCACACCGCGTTCAAGCACTCAAGCCCGGTTCATCGGTTCCGTGACTTTTCATATTCATCCATCGAGACAGACTTGTCATATGTCATGCGACGGGGATACGCTCACTTTCTCTCTCCTCTTGTAAGCGTCTCCACACCGAAACAGTTAAACAGATTCAATTGTGATTCACGTCACTCGGTTGTGTTTTGTGGAGGAGACTAAACTTATGGTGGGCTTACATAAACAGAGAGAAAGGAATATGAAAAGCGATGCAATCCAGTCTCTGATTTGAGTGTTTGACTGACATATTTTAATTGGGTAAATGTTTTGCAATCGAGTGAATCGAGGAGGAACGCAATAATGTGCACATGTTACGCAATGTGTGGTGGTAACATGCGACACGGGTGAGTGTGGAGTGAGTGAGACTGAATGAGAGACTGACTACAAGTCACAAGTCAAGCTCCGCTCTCCTCTGATGAAAAACTAATTTAGCCAATCTCTAATCCCATATTGATCTGAAACACACTGCTGCTCCCATGAACCAAAAATGTAAATGAATCCACACCTTCAATCTAATCCTGAGCATCACAGGAGTCTTAAGTATCTTTGCTATTAAATGGGAGAATTGGGAAAATTTGACACTCCACGACTTTGTTTTCTCTATTCACTCTACTCCCTGCTTTTCTCTTCTCTACCGAAAACCCCAAAAAATGCAGAAATGTACTGTGAAACGCTGAACTCTCATAACATTACACCGTATCCCTCGCATCCTCCCACATTTTCTCATAAAAAATATTCGAAATTGAAAAGTACACATTTTGCATAAACAAAACCGCTCTGCTCTGCACTGTAAATGTAGTAACATTATTCGATCAACATTTATTCAATGTAAGTCGATCGTGATTCTTCATTGTGTCGAGTCCGTAAATGAATGGAACTGTGCAGCTCTGGGTGGTTCGGGTTTCCAGTGTGTGAATGGAATCGGTGGCGAGGTGGGAATTAGTTTCATGAATTTTGTTCCTTGATTAACACTCACCGCTCACAATGTGCAATGAGTTTGTTGTCTCTTGAGCAGCAGCGGCCACGATCTCATTTGCTCCAAATTCTTCACCATCCACATCATGAATGGAATCACCATGCTGTACATGAGTGAGGAGAGGAGCAGCGGCTGGGTCCAGCTGTCGCCATTCGTCTTCCTCTACTTCTTCTCCCTCAATTCGATTACGATCCTGAAATGAGAAAATGGAAACTTAATTTTCATGTCTTTCTTTCTATCATTCTTTCTTCCTTCTTGTCTCTCATCTCGATGGTCGAGTGATGAACGGAAATCCAGCAGCGTGCAGTTAAATGTAAATGTAATTGCGGTGGGGACGCGCTTGCATATGTGGACTGCCTTGAGGGTATTAAAAAAAACAACAGAGGAGAAACAGAAGGTCTCCGTATTTGGATCAAGGAGAGCACCTACAATATGAAGAAATTTGTGACGGAGTGAAATGAGTTTAGTTGGAAAATCGTTTTTTTTTTTCGAATTTGTGGCCGAAGCTTTTCTGGTCGAAGCCATCCACGCCCTGGAGTTGTTTCTGAGTGGTCGTCATACAATAACACGACTCGCAGAACTCGAACAATAACACGATCCACCTTTAGTATAAATAGTGGGCGACTACTACAACATGAAAATGAATGAGAAATGATTGAACATTGAACTGCTCCTGGAAATACAATCAGATTTCTTAGAATCGAATTGCCGCACCGCTGCCGCTGCCGGGGGGGAAGAAGTCGGACATGGCACATGGTTTGTCTCTCATGGCCGGCCATCGTATTCTGAATCATGAATTCTCCGAATATTGTGTGGTCTTGCCTATGAAAGGTTTATTGCGGCAGCTTTTTAAGAACACACTCGGAGCAGCGTACAGAAGAAGAAGAAACATTTTTCTTTCTGAATTTTTCATCTTGTAGCACTTGTTGAAGGAACAAGTCATTTGCTTGCAGCAGCAGCAGTCCTACGCGACTCTCTCACATGATTCTTCAAGTTCAACTTCTGCTGCGCCAAACATTTTCCATTCAGTCCGTTTACAATTGTAGAGTGGTTGAGAAATTTCCTATTTTCATCTTTGCCCGGAGTCAAACGTCGTCGTCAAGTACCGCATCCACCCACTCTCCACTCACAGTACATTGTACATTCGGATGACTCAATAGTGTCTGGATGATAAACATCAATTGGCAAGCCACGAGCAGTGCAACAAGCCATGATGGTGAAAATGATGATGATTATGGTAGTCAAGTGGGGGTTGATAAGAATTATTGAATGGGATTTGAACAGCCGGCGGCGGATGACTGAAATTATGCGCAATGAATTTATTGTAATGAGCTAGAATACAAAATTTATATTTGTCGTTAGTTTCGGGGAATGAGTTTCTGGATGCGTCACGCCCGTACATAAGTTTAGGATGCATTTACTACTATAGGCGGCAATTAACTACAAACTCCAGCACAAATGGTTTAACGATGCGCTGGATTACCCTCTGCGGGGCTTTCAGTGAGCGCGTTCGAATGAATCCACCATTTTAATGAATACTAGCAAGTGTCAGCCCGCCAAAAAGTCGGGCTCCGAGCCCTGGGGGTGCCCCCGATCACTGCCCTCCATTCCTGCGCCGGTCGACCTTTGCAAAAAAAAAGTTGCAAAAAAGTCAGCCCTGCCGGGGTTCGAACCTGC
>JAQIYH010000188.1:0-12032 GCA_034700885.1 Paratullbergia callipygos | reverse complement strand
TAAACACCAACACACGATCAGGCTAGCGAAGGACCAACATCAAGAGTGAAACCATACAAGATGTAATGTGATCTTGCAGCCAGGACGCTTACAAGCAATATAATAATTCGTCAATGTCTCTGGTGTGAAAGTTGTGTGATATTCGATATGAAAAGGCACGAACTCGAGCAAGCCCGAGCAATACGAATCGTTGTGCGACTATCGACGATGGTCCAGAGACAACGTGCGCGTGCGTGGACAACGATTAAGTAAGTACGAAGTGCGAGGAAAGCAAGAACAGGTTTTACAAAATGTGGAAAGTGAATCCGACTTCGAAACTCACATTCAGAATCTAGGATCAAAGACAGATTCGTCATCACATCACATCACGATCATCACGATGCCAGTTTGAAAGCAAAGTAATTTGACTAAACACTTTGAATCTTCGGGATTCATTCTGGTATACAGCAACCTCCTTAAAGGATCTCGCACTCTCACTCACTCACTTGGATCAGATCTGATCTCATGCAATTCAAGTTGAATGATTTGGAAGAAAAACTTTCTCCAAAAAGTTTGCTCTGCATTGAAATTGAAAAAGAAGTAGTCGAAGTGGTTGATTCCAATTTCAAAGAAAATGAACTTGATGTCATGTCCAAAGCCATACATGAATACATGCACACTTGTACGCTGCGTGTTATTAACAAGTACTTGAGCTCTTCATATCTGTAATACTATTCCGGTCATTGGCTGCATTGAGAAAGTGTTCGAGTGAAATTCTACTATTTGTTCACTTATACAAAAGTGCCTCCCTGAAGCAACTGAAATCATCTTCTGCCATTGTAAAAATGCCATAACTTTGCCAAATCTGACCATTGCAACAAATCAGCTCACACACGATCATTTCATGAGTGGATCTTGATATCAAGAAAGTTTCAAATGATTCTAAGATTATATGTTAGCATGGTTCCATCGTGAGTTCATGTTACATGTTACATGATTCTTGCTTGTATGCATATACTAAGAAGAAGTGTGGTTTCGTGTGTCGATTCGCTTGCCGAGGGGAAGAATTACAATCGAAGTCATCATCTTTGATTCTGTGACTCGTCTTTTGTTGATGTAATTTTATTAAATGGTTGTCATAATGCAATTTGCCCTGCACGCACACTGCACTCAATCGTTCTTGCAGTGCGTAGCGTGCTTTATTGGTGAATTTTGTGTTCTCATATTTAACCTTTGCACATTACAAGAAAGACAATTCTTGCAATGCACAATGCAAGAGTAGAAAAGTCTGTGTTTCTTGCTGTCTGTCGGGGTCCATATGTTTAATGCGTCTTTCTATTATTGCATAGTTGTTGTTGTTGTCTCAGACTCAGAACCCAGTGTGTGAGAATTTAATCAAAATAAGTGAAAAATGGGATTTGAAATCCAAGTATTTACAACAATCTAGTACAAGTGCAAAAACGTAAGAATAAAATGGAAAGAATAAAGACAGACTCAAAGAAAGCAGAAGGGAATCTTTTTCCCCATGCGATGTGTTTATGTTACATTAAATATTATTTTGATGATGAAAAAGTGAGTCTTCTTTAAACACTGCAGAGTGCAATGCACACAATCACACGAGGAGAAGGATTCGTACGTACGTAGAATTGAATTGAAATATTACAAGCAGACATGAGTTTATGAACCTTTCATGTCCGCAATCCCAAGCAGGCTTAACCTCGTTGCTCTATTGCGTCTTCTGTGTCTTATTGTTGTAAATGGCAAGTCATCATGTGGCCCGAAGAGACTTACTAAAAGAGTGAGCAAAAGTCATTTTCGCTTCATTCCTCTATTGTACAGCTTAACTATAAATGTTGTATCATTTTGGTATGATTTTTTACTGCAGACTGCAGTTGTACGTAATACGGTCCGAGCATGAACCTCATTTTATCTTCGATGTCGCACATGATTGCTATTTGTACACATACACTACGTATACCAACTACTTCATGACTTATGGCTTCACCGGCTCCACGTTGCCAATTTTCTTCAGTCTAGACACTTTTGCTCATTTTGTAGTATAAATGAGCTATTAAAAATTATAATGTCATTGCCAATGCCAATGCCAAGTACGTCGTTCTTTTCATGTAGTGAAAAACTGAATTGAACCCGATTTATACAATTACAATTCAATTCAAATAGTTCACCAACCTTTGCACATTAAATTTACAATGATGATGTCATGTGTCGTCCCAGGTTATCTGAACTTGTATTTATGTGCAAACCAATTTCCAACCTGAAATTGTAATAAGTTCATTTAGAGAATGAATTTAGTATTTATTTGGTACTTGAACTCATGTAATTGTTAAGAGTGTTTGCACCCAAATGGCTCAATGACTTCAATAATTATTTCCTTCTGCTTCTGCTTTAAAATCGTTTACACTGTTTTTTATTTTGCTTCATTTGAGAAGAAACCACTGCAGTATCTCGAACTGACATCCGCAACAAATCTTGAACGTACAAGATACAACTTTATCGAAGGTAGGTGTAATGATTTCACTTGTTCTCAAATTTTACATGGCCATTCTGCAATTTGTATTGGTCATCATTGTGATTTCGAGAGCTGTTGGCCAAGCATACAATTACTACCAATGAGGAAACTGGAAATGAGGTAAATAAACAAATTAGGGAGAAACTGTTGGACTTAATCGAATGTATTCACCAAACAGGGAACGCGGCAGTCAGCAGTCCGCCAGATGTAAGAAGAAGTCTGAAACTTATGTAAAAGTTTAATGACATCCTAAGTGGAAAGTTTAGAATAAAAATGTTGATTTGTTAATAAGTAATGAATGTTGCTGAATGCTGAATTTCTTCATGTAGCAAATGCGAATTGTCCTGAGAGATACGAAGATAGAAATTGGAACTGGGTCGCATTAAACACTCCTGCATTTTGCATCTTTCTTATCATTCAACTGAAGAACTGATGTCTCACATCAGTTCTTCAGTTCTGTTCATCTGATGAAGGATCTGCTCACATGAGTTGTCTCTCGTTGGAGAAGAATCTCGTTTTTCTTGGAAGTGAAATTATTAATACAATCTCTGCTGCTTTCGTTCTCGTTCTCGTTACTCGTTCAGATTGCTCTCCATTGGGAATTAACCTTAATGTTATTCGGATGTCATTTCTCTCTACAGCGAAATAGAAAAATTCTGTGCTGATCCTCTCTCCTCGACATGACTTTCTTCCAGTCTTCCTCGTCGCATCCTCCTTTAAGTTTAATGCATTTACGTTGTAATGATATGTACACTTTCAGCCCGAAACTGAACTTTTGAACTCGAAACGACAATTTCACGGAATGGAATAAACTTAACCTGCTCTTCCGTTGCTCGCTGCCAGATTCGAAAGAATCGACAACTCGATTGAACACGAACGATCTTTACGTGATTTAGTTGTGCAAAATCCAAAATGCAATTTGCAATTGTACACAACCTTATGATTTTGTGTCTTCTGATACTCGTGTCACAGTCACAATATAAAGTTGCACTGAATCAACAAAAATTTAATACTTTACTGTATGATAGACGGGACTATCAACGGGAATTATCTCAACGGGATGTGGGCGACATACTAAAATTTCAGGCAGTAGTTCTGTCTCTATTTCCTGTATTATTTGATCAGTGAATGTCTGCGTGCACATAGTAAAAGTGTAAAAGTAAAAAGGCCACAGTGTTCGTACTACTGTAGTACGACAATGAATAATTCATTTTGAGTTTTGGACAATTTTCAACTGGAAATAGGAAATACACGTTGTGTTACGGATAAAATATTTCTCTGTCTCTAGTATGTCCATGATCATGGATATTTTTCATCCTCAGTTTTTACCAGGAAGCAGATTAAGGTCGTCCATCGTATAGTCTCTGCAGCAGTCCTTTGTGTGCCGTACAATATATCCACTCGCTAGGACGTTCACTTTTGATCTCTCTCTCTTCTCTAGCATCTCTGCGTTCCAAGAACTTGATTCAGTACAGGAGCAATGATTTACCACCAAATCCCATGAGTCAGATTGTCATAATCGAAAAAAAAAGAAATGCAAGCTACAACAATTCAGTTAATCAATGTTGTAATCAAGGAAAATTATTTTCGCTTCAGAATCGCATCCAATCACAATCAAAAAGTCTCGACGACGTCTTGTGGAAAATTATACCAGACCAATAATTTAACGACAGTGACCTCACCAAGATAAGATATGACATGAACTCAAAGTGAAACTCATCCTGAGTTGGGCATAAGTTAAACTCACAGAATGATTTAACATGCGAACGACAGGATGTGATGATGTGAAGACAGGTTTACAGCAATTTTGCGTAGGAACATGTAAACATTCGTGTTTTAAAATTAATGCAAGAAATGTTGAGTTGACAGACAGCCTGAGGTCAGAATGTATGTAAATATAAACTGACTGCCTTCACTGCACATTTTGTACCCATATAGAATTAACACATCCGCATCCGGTGAAAGTTGTCAAATGTAAACAGACTCTGAAAATGATGCAGACAAATGTGACACGTTTTTAGATGCGGGATGCTCAGCACGATTTTTGAACATTGAACGTTGTCATTCTTCCGATTCTTGTCTGTCTAGTTTTTTGTATTCCAGTTTCTTGGTTTATTATACCCATAAATAAATCATCAAACTCTTCTCCGATTGTGTCTTCACATGTGTGGAATAGTAATTCTGTGACTGGAGTTACGATATGCGATTGGATTTGGATCGCATTGCTAAAAGAATTTACTGCTGTCTCAACATAAGATTTAGTGCTGGAATTTTCTTCTTTCCTGCAATCTGCCATGCAAAAGTCACATTTTGTCGACAGCGGCGTATTTTGTAAACGAAACTATGGCGGTAAGGATTTTTTTGACAAGATGTGGGACAAATAATATGGCAAGTAGGACAATCGCCAATTCGAACCACCGGAGATGTCCAATCAGATCAGCAGAGATAATACAATTAATTCTTTGGAACCAGAAGTGAAGAAAACTGTGGCAAAAAAGTTATTTGTTGAAATTACACAAGAACAGCGGCAATGACGATGACGTCCTGTTCAGCATTTACCATTTATTACCGCCATGCTGCGAAAATCTTTCTCCCAGCCAAATGCATTAAAAGCAAAAGGTCATGAGGGAAAAGACGCACAGTTTACTGCTTGTAAAAATATTAGAAGTCTCATGAATTGAAGTCATAAGCTGAATTTGATTGCTTTTCTTTTATTACCATGTTTTATTAGCCATTTTTATCTGTGAACCCGATCTCAAGAAAAGCACCACAAAAACCACTGAATTGCGAATAGCGTCGTACAACTTTTTGATACATTCTTTATCTTGTCCGCTTCCATGTGCGTTGCCAAAAACGAAGGGCTGTTACAGGGTTATGTGTGTGAGTGATTAATTCCTTTCATAAACTTTATACACAGTACTCATCATCATCATCAACCAGTCGTTTTTCACATCAGCATAGTCGCTTAAAACTCTTGTTCATCAACTGATCACTTCGTGCGACTAAGTGACATCATGTTATATAGCAAAGCTTTTAGAAACTTGTCATAACACATTCTTCATCATTCATCCATTCACTCAACTGGCCTACTCGCCTACTGCTTTGCTAACGTTTGTGCAATATTTTGAGGCCACGTCAACATCCACCCGTCGTCGTCGCCGGTGTAATTAATTCCTTTTCTCAATTCTCATGAATCGATAATAAATTCTTGGCGATCAAAAAAATTAACTTCCTCCAGACGCATAAAAGTTTGCATACTTACATACGAGAAAATGCAGGCAAGATGAGAAGAATGTTGGGAGTGAGTTTTTGGACGACAATTAATCACTTCCGTTCGCATTACTATTATGACATTGGCGAAAGCTAGATGAAAGTTGACACTTTTTAGCTGCACTGACACTGACATGCATAACAAGCAGAAGTTCGCAGAAATTGATTTCTATGTGTGATGTCCCGAAGTCAAAGTTTCAAACCTTCGAGAATGTGTTTGAGCACAGTGAGCAGGCCGAAAACGGTCTTCTCCGTTTGCTGGATAGATTCCCAAGAACTCACACCTTGACAGACTCTTAGTATATGTTTCCTATCTTCGTCCCATCGCCCATTGGTCATAAATAAATGTTTTCACAGTTGTGCATTGTACTTGATCAGCGTGAACAAAAGTTTAGGCATAGTATCAACTGAACGATCGAATTTACTTGTTTTCTGAAAATGTTCTGCCACCGGCCTGCAATCGCACTGCATGCGATTGTGACTTTGTACCAGAAAACTGCAGTTACATGTAAAGCACATGAACTGGAACATGGTAACTTTCAAATTCAATGACATTCATATCACAATCACATGGCGCATGGGACATATGTTAGAAAATGTGTGTTGCTTCCATCTGCTACGTTCACGTTGTATGTTCGGTAAGCAGTCTACAGTGGCTGAATGGATGTAAACTTTGTTGAGTGAGATAATCTGCCATAATGATTGATCACCTTTACATGTTTAGTGCAATTGAACCTTGTGGACATTGGACATGCATTTTTCAATTGAGTTTTTATCGGTATGAATGGTGGACACCGGCCTGGACACGACAATTATCACATTTGACTCAGGAAGTCAGGAACTCAAGTATTCAAATCGTTTCAATGAGGTGACAACAAACGCCATTTACGAAAAAGAAGCTTTTACCACTTATCAGGCAATCAATAACACAGTTTACTCTTGAGCGCCTTCATTGATTTTGACGGCATTTGTGAGTCCAATGTTAGACGACTGTTGAGTAATTGTCAAATTTCATTAAACTTGCACAGGAAGTTGATGATTTACACGAGATAAAACCATACGCATCGAAAAGCAAATCGTCCTGAAGCAGAGTAGTGAGTGTTATGTTCATGGGTCCGTATAAAGCCAAAAGAAATCAAGAGTCAAGCTTGTCAGTGTTCCAGTTGTACTGTACATATGTTTGTAAGTTGTGTGAAAGTTTACTCGATCTCTGTCCGACTTCTCTTAAAGGAGAAATCCCAAACTACGTGGTTGATTCTGTTCAAGCGTCCAAGTGGAAAGAAGCAAATAGAAACGGTGTAGCGACGATGTCGTGGAATTCGACAATGGGATGAAGAATGAAAGTATCCATAAAAATCAAGCGGGGAAGAATTCTTTTTCATGATCTTGGTGACAAATACCGAATAAGCAAGTTAAGAAAACACTGCATGGTGCACACCGTTGCTGCTTGCTGGACGAGGACGAGGAATACGTGGACGTGGATGAAAATATTTCACGATTCATTCATCCGTTCAATCATAAATTTTATTCTTTTCACTACACGCCCTCGCTAGCAGCGTCGCAGTATTGTTATTGAGTGAAAATGAAAGAGGACACCGAGGAAAGAGAATTGCAACCAAGTTTTCTTTCTGTATCCAATGTGCATATGGATGTACGACAACATATTGTCTGTCTCTGTGTAAATGTGAACTGAATTATCTCTCACAAACTTTTACTCTCCTACGCTGTCGAAGAGATGAAGTTTGATCCGAGCAGGATTTTATACAATTTATTTGTACTCGACTGACTCAACAAGACTTCTTCGAGTAGAAAGGAAAGAAGAAAGAAAGAAGAAGGAGGTGAAGTTATTTGTTGCAACAAATGAAGAGTCACAACTCAGGTTTGCCATTGCCTTGCCGTTCTTCAAGAGCTCAAGATGAGACTTTATTGATGAAACAAGATTGATACGACTCTCCATTTTCTGTCATTTCATTCCTTCACTCTGTTCATTGGTTCTTATTTCTGTATTGGCTCATCGTGTGCATTGACCTGTTAAAAAGAGTAAAAATACTCACAGACTCACACAGATCGATTCTTTGTGTAGTACTATTCAGTCCATTGTGAAACACCTTCGTAATCACAATTTGACCAATTTCATCCGACGACGGACACGACGGCAGCCTCGAGGATGACGAAAATACTAAATGTGAATGTAGTCGTGAAACTCAATGCTGTGTCATCAACCTGTAAAACGTAACCTAGAAATTTGTCCATTGTACTTACACTTACTTCACAGGATGGAAATGGAGGTGAGGATGAAATGAGATCCAGCCGGATCTCACTGTTTGGAATTGGATGTGGAAATGAAGTCATCTCGTAATGCAAAGCACGTACTTCAAGTAATAAAAGTTTATTGTCGCTCCTCGTGAACGAAAATCGTTTGCATTTATGTTTACGTCGTTAACTGATTGCCCTGTCTTGTGCCTTGCCCTTCTTCTGTGGACATTATGTCGACGAGCAAAGTAAGTGTTTGAAATAATATTTGAAGATCAAATTATTGTAGAAACCCTCCCGTGAGATTTGAAACACATGACTTCGACGGTCATGAACGGGTATCATCATCAGGACGAGTTTGTACTTTGTACTTGGCTGTTCACATCGGACATGGGTCGGTGGTCGTTGGTGAAAGTGTAAGTAATAAGTGGAAATTGAAGTTGAGTCACTAAGGAAGATCACATTTAGTTCTGAGTGCAGTAGACAATGCAAGTGAACTACGCAAGTAGACTTAAACAATGCGAACTATTAAGTAATGCAAATTAGCTATTTATTCATTGAGATTATGTGTACAAGCAAAATTAAGACTCAACACAATGAAGAATCATTATTTTCATTATCAACTGGATTATTCTACATAAGCCTCGAGCTTCTACGAATTTGTTGCTGGAATCTGAAATCACCACTGAAATGATGCAGCATTTTCATCTTCACACTGCAGGAAAGGGTTCGCATCTTTGTTAAAGAAAGGATTAACGTCTTACGTTGAAAAATCATCCAATTTGCATTCGTTTTGTTCATGAGGATCTGAAAGTGATAAATTCCTACATTCTGTTCTGTAGGAGAAAAAGAGTCTCTGTTTCATAGACACAAAATGGCACTAGATGACTAGACTAGAGAGTAGAGAAAGAGATGATGACGCATTACATTCTCTCTCGTCCTGACTTTACTAAAAATATTTTTTAGACAAAACTGTCTTGTCTCTTGTGACTTAAGACAGTTGAGAAGAGTGGATCAGGCAGATAAGACGGTACGAAAGTTGGATCGTTATACAGCCTTGCGTTCTATTCTATTCTTTCTGTCGTTTCTTCACATGCTTCCCAACGTCAAGCTTGAGAAAAAGGAAAGTTGGTTTCACGACAATGGTGAACTCTAGATGAAGGAATGCTCAAGGCGGCCCATTAAGATGACCATGTCCTCCTCTGTGTCTGTCATGCAGTCGTTTTGGGTCCTCAACAATTGGCATAAATGTTTTCGTTTATTCAGCAATAGCAAGAACCAAAGTCCATTCAAAGCATATAGCTATAACTGCAACTTATCATTAAAATTCTAAAACTACCCTTCAACTAAAGATACAAGGGAAGATTCTAGTTGGTTAGAATGCAGCTTGGATGTGAAGATAGGATTGCTGATAGCTCCAATTTGAGAAGTTATCCCATTCCAAAATCACGCTGGCCTTCCAAGTGAAGAGCAGTTTTCTTCAAATGTCTTTCAGTTTCTTCAAGTTCAGCCAGTTGCTTTTGCATTCTCAACAGTCGAGCTTGGTTTTGCTTCTGTACATAAAATGAACCAAAAAGCACATCATATGAGTTATTTGAAGTTGTGTATTAACGATATGATCGTCAGTTAATTAATATCACCTCATCAACTTTGAGAAGTTGTTCAACGTTCGTAATTTCTTGCAGTTTCTCGCTCAACTGATCTCGTAGTTGTTCCAATTCCATTTGTTGTTCAATGTACGCCTCCATTATAGCACTTTTTTGATCATCAACAATTTGCAGTGCTTGACCGGAAATAATTTTCTTCAGTTCGGGATCTCCATTTTTCACACGTTCTGCTTTTGTTAAAAAGGTTGTAAAGGTTCAGATTAAAATTCCAGTCCAAGCACATACAAAGCCGAGCTCCTCATCTTATTATGATCAACGTACCAAGCTCCGTTAGTTTCTTATATTCTTCTTCCAGTTCACACAGTCTTTCTTCTCGATTAATTCCAGGTGGAGTTTCTCCTTCAACTTTGGCAACCTTATTCTTATGCTCATCCATGACGATCTTATCAGCATTTTCTTTCGCCTCGACGGTTTTCAACATTTGAGTTTCACGGAGTATTTTTTCGTCCAGCTCGACTGACTCCATCACAAGTTCTTCGTGCAGCCTCTCAAGATTCCGAAGGGCTTCATTATTATGATGAAGGGTTTCGTTGAGGTTGTGAAGTTTTTGTTCAGCAATGGAGATTTGTGAAGAGCCAACTCTGATCTTTTCTTCCACTGAAAGCAGATCAACAATGGAGTTGTACAAATTAATTACAAACACTAAGAGCCAGCTAATTGCTAGAAAGTTAAACGTTTATCTACTACAAGTGAATACTTACGTGCTCGATTGACCTCCAACTTATTCTGGAGTTCCTGTTGAGCTTGAACGAGATGAGAACGTATTGTGGCATGCTTATCAGCCATCAGTTTCACTGAATCTGAAACTGATCCATCTTGTTCGCCATGAGCAGGAGCACTCGTGGAGGAGGAAACTGCCGATTCAGATTCACACTTGGGTTGGATCAGTTGGTTGTGGTGGTTGTGATCAGCCATTTCACTGTGTAACCACTTTAACTTATCTGCTGGTTTGATTGTATGCTTGATTCTCTCTAACTGCACTAAATGTCAGACTGGAGACGCAACAACTGATTTGTGATGATGATGATGAGTGATGATCTGATGAAAGAACGATTCCAATATTCAACCGAATGCAAAATTACCAATACGGAGCTCAATGAAGTCAATAGAATAGGTAATATAAAACCACCGAGTAGAAATGCATCTTCAAAGCATATTGGAATCATGCTCAAGTTCCAATCCAACTGAATGATTTTAGTTTTGGACAATACTACAAAAAAGCGTTACAGGTCCAGGTAGTCCAGGAACTTGTTGTTTGGTTTGGTTGGTTGGATTCTAATAACTTCATCAACACAACTAGCATATAGCACAACGAATTAATTGTACATCTAGTATTAGTATTGGCCGCTTCGTTTTCTACGTAAAATCGCAACCACTGAATTACAGAATTATACATTTATGTAGTACAGTAATAATAATACGGTTGGTCGGAAGTGATACCTCAATTTCCTCCACGTACATGTGGTGTAATAGCATCAACATCACCATGTTGTGAATTTTGACAGCAAAAGAAAGTCTTTCTCGATCTCATGCGCCGTGCACAATGCATATGCACATTACATTACATGCAATATATAAGCACATAATACACTATACGCAATACTATGTACTTTATGTTAGACATGAATTCAAAACGAAGAAAATGGAAACTGGAATAATAAATAGCATTTGTAAAATTGTACGCACTAAAGAGCAGCACGCTTTCCGCGTACGCGTACACATGTGGTCTTGGTAAATTTTGTATACTACCAACCATGCCTGTGTTGGTACTCTGTAGTATTTGGCATTTCTCCAAAATAGAACACAAAAAAGGGCAAGTGAATGTGAAAGCACACACAAAGAACATCGCACGTACGCGTGCCCGGCTGCTGCGTTCTTGTCTGTGGTATGGTGTGATGTAGTAAGTAGAGAGAAACGTCAATGGCTTTTGATATCATTTATGGTTCGTCGATTTTATGGCAAACGCAATGCTATGCTACGTTATATGAGGAGAAAAGTGCAATGCAATATGCAACCCAATGAAGGCGTGTGTGTTATGTGTTACGCGTGGGGATTTTTGTCTTTTCAGCTTGAATCCTGAATTTCTCCAGTGCATTGCATACACGAGTTAAGCCTTCAACTTTTTTACTTGTACACTGGAACTGGAACTTGAACTGGAATGCCATGTGAGCCAGGATTTAAACTATGGAACAAGGTAACACCAACTTCGTCTCGTCTCCCTGTTGCTCTCATCCACACGCACGCATTCTCGTATTCTTCGTGTCGTGTCATAAAATAAAGATAGTGAAACTGCGACGACGAAATGATGCAACATGCGTATACAGTCTCCAGTT
>JAQIYH010000187.1:0-12052 GCA_034700885.1 Paratullbergia callipygos | reverse complement strand
GATTTGATGCTGACTTTCCTTGTAGGACAGTGTTCTGCAATAATTCGAGAGGTAATGTTGCGAATGTAGGTGACCATATGATTAGGATGTGATAGTGTAGTGAGGTGCTCCCAATTGATATTTTCAATATCAGTGTTCACACTCCGAATTATTAATTATTTCAGGGTCCTTCAGGTCATTGAATTGGATCTTTCTCGAACCTGAAATCTTTTTCGGTCTGTTTAGTACATTAGCCAATAACTTGTGGTCAGAGCAAGTAAAGAATTGTGCATCATTTTGTGCGAACAAATGCAGTATTGTAGAATAGAAGTGATCGAGTATGGCTCCTTCTCTTGTAGTGTCTTTGATCAATTGTGATACACCGTATCTCTTACTAGTAGACTTGAGCATTCTGGCTGACGGTGAGTTTGAGGAGTAGTCAATGTTGAAATCACCAACAATGTGAAATTCAAGTTTTTGTTTGTGTAGCCAAAGGAGTAGAACTTCAAGTGATTTAATAAATTCCACCTCTTCTGCCGGAACTGGTCTCCTGTACACTGAAGTGATGATGACTGGCTTACGAAAACCGAACCAAGTCGTAAATGTGTAAACTTCGGTGTCTGACGGAAATTGTATATTATGGTCCAGCTCCAGTAGTCGAGTAGAGTTTGATTTGTGCAAAATTATAGTACCACCTCCCGAGTGAAAGTTGCCACCCTGTGAAATTGTGGGCCGGTCCTTTCTTATAAGTTCGTAGTCACTAATAGTTAGTTGGCTGTTTGGGCAGGTAATATCAAGTTTTGATTCCACACAGATCATGATGTCAGGTTCAAAGGTTGATAGAAAAATTTTGAACTCCTCATGCTTGGAGCGGAGACCATTAATATTGAGAAAGGTCATTCTTGGCTCTTCTTGGTGTCAATGTGCTTTAAGTAATCGCAATCAGCAGCTGAAGTGTCAAGTTTCAGACTTGAATGTGACATGCTGTTGATGTCCAGATCGACATCAACATCTCCATGCTGCTGAAGGTCTTGGCATGGATAGCAGATCCATTTCCGCTTACATAGTTCAGTTAATCCCAACTTCTTGTCTTCATCATGTGGACAGATTTTGTGACAAGCTTTCCGGCATGCGCTGCAGCTAATCTTGTGTTGATGTTTTCCAATTGCCTGGATACAAAGATGACATTGGGTGATCATCGCAATTCGTCAGTCTGAAGATGTGTATGACAGGTACAATGAGTCCACCACTGCAATAAACACAGCAAATGTTGGCTAGCAACGGCGCCCAACTCGGCGAAAAAGAAAAAATAGCATCCTTCGGGCTTGTACATATGCTAGTACATTCTGAACTTATCTTGTAGCAGCACCAAGTTCCAGTTCAAGTCAGGATGATGATGACGTCAGGATGATGAGAGGATTTTAGACTTTGCTGTTTGATGATAAAACTTCTGATTCAGTCCAAATTTTTGAAAAACGAAACTTATCAATGTGTAAAGAAATTATTTCTGAGCAATTTGATATATAATTTCAGTCTATCAAATTAGTTTGAACAACTAAAATAATTAAAATACTTAGGAGCACGAAACAAATAAATGTTATGTCTCTCCCTCTGCTATGTCTTGTTATGCATCTCGTACCGCTGAATATTGTACACGATGTGGATTCCAGGAACTTCAACTGGTGTCTCAGATCGAATCATGATCATAAAAGTCTGCATTCGATGCCGTACAGATATTGCTCGCAAATGGCGGCCCACTGCATCAATGTCAACGCGCTCCCGCCTGAAATCTGGTCGAATGAACAGATACACATTGCAGAATCGAGATTCCCAACCGTATAGACTGACATTGGTTAGTTTGTCGTCATCGTCGATTGGTTTGTATACCGGGCGACTCACATTGGACACTGTCCATGGTTGACCGTACTGATAAGATTGTAGAACACTCTCTGACAGTTTTGTATCGTAGAAATGAACCAGGTGGAATGTACAACGAGACATGCGGTTTAGTTGAAGGAAAACTGCAGAAGATGAAGCCATCAGAAAGAGAAATATGATGCTCGACTGCATCGTGGTTTTGGGCTGCAAGATGCTTGAAGTATGTTTGAGGCAGTAACTTTTTACTCTGACGATTTGATCTTGAAGCTGACTCAACTCTGATATTTAATGTATCGCCGGTGGCATTTCAGCTAACAGCGAAAAGTTAGCATGACCACACCCCTGACTTATTAAGCGCTCTTTCAATTTGCTTCTACTTCTTGCCGATTGCGTGCGCGTGTAGAATATATTTAGTAGTTCTCGAGACATTTGCAGGCTTTTAAAATATTTACAATCCATTCCACACTCCACACATCGCTGCCCGGTTGCCAGTTTGGTCTCTGTAAATCCACTTTTAATCTATGACTGTTGGAGATGTTTAAAGTTGGAGCGTGATAAAAGCATTGACTTCTAATCAAAGACAAACGAGGAGACGAGCCAAGCTACCAATTCACTGTGAAAATATTCTATGTGAGCTTTATTGAAAGCAAAGTTAAGGAATTAATTAATTCCTTCTCTTGGCTTGGGAAACATATTCAGAGCCTACAAATATTTACTACAGCCGCATCCAATAGACGTTAGAAGACATGTAAGAAGTTAGACACCAAAATTAGGAACTGAAGGAATACGTTTGTTCAGAGATTCAGAGAAAGGCCTTACGTAATACAGTAAATAGAAAATTGCACTTTCGGTCGGTCGGTCCAACTTAGACCGACCGACTGGAAGCCAGAGGCAGACAGATTCAAATTAAGTTTACATTAATTTTTTAGTTGTATTTCAATTAAGTCAATCAGTTCATCATCCATCCAAGATAGCGTCTAACGGTTGGCAAGTTCTTCACACTACTGATCCACTGTGTAATGTCACTGCATGTTTCTACCCAATTTGGACTATTTAACATCCGAAGGACGGTAAGAAAATGGCAGTATAATCATTTCTTTGATCATTTATCCTGACTGCAAGTCGAAGCAAAATATTGAATTCAAGGGATTCTAATCATTTCATTAATCACTCATTCATTGTAATACTAGGCAACTGATCCCATCGAATTGGAAACTCCCATCAGCTCTGCACATTGGTGCACTTAACTATTTCTTGTCACGAAAACTTTTTCTAAGTCCCAAATTACCATGCTAATTTCTGACTTAGAAAAAAATTGCATGACAAAATACGGCAAAGTTGGAGATGCTGTATTATTTTAAGATCACTCATGATCCGCAAAGTTCGACTGCCACACAATCCACTGGCACGTGGACTACAGTGTGACATTGAGCTTTCTGCCGACAGCTCCGGTAATCTGCAATTAAAAATGGCGGATCGGGCAAAAATCCAGATTTGGCTCTATGATGACCCTGTGCAAGTAGGGTATCATTGGAAAGCCACTTCCATGGGCTTTCCAAATCTGCAAACCCGAGCTTCCTGCGATCACCAGGAACTGAGAAAGGTCACCATTTAAAACAAGCAAAAAACTACTACCGCCTGCTTGTGGCATATGAAAACCAATGTGCTCTGCTTTGGAGATTGTATGCCAAGCCTCATAATTGCAGAGTAGACAAGCATCCAATCCAGAATTGTCGTTTCAAAGAAAGCAAGTAAATTCAACTGGCCTCCACATGTTGCTTGTGTTCGGTTGCTCCAATGCAATGTCAGCAATGCATGTATATATGCTTAACATAAGTACAACAGTGAAATAAAAATCAGAAGGAGGGATGTGAAATACTTTTTACTGTAAAGCAACAATCTCCAATTCAACTTGGGCGGCTTTTGGAATTTTAATGGTTACGAAATATTTGTTCTTTGACAAATCTCAATTACAATCTCAAACAAGTCCCAGTGCAATGTACAAATTAACAAAATGATTGTTAGTCATATCATTCCAAATCTTGAAAGGTCGAAAGGAAAACTCACAGTTATCAAAACAAATTAATATACATAATGGTCTAAATCTGTAGCCTAAATCGAATATATTTTGCTCACCAATCGAGATAAATGTTATAATCAAGTCATATTATTGTGATAAAAGAATCCAGCACGGTTGCGATTGCGACGTCATTGCCTGGGCTGGGATTTGATTTCATGATTTTAATACTAAAGGCAAAAGCTGGTGCCTGTTCCTGTCGCCTCTCGCAGACAAGAATTTAAAGGAAGGAAAGAGCGAACTTTACACGATTTGCAGAAGCGAGAGACGAAGCGAAACACCGTAAAAAAGTTCCAATGACTGCTCGTCGCTTTTACTGGGGCAGAAATAAATGAGATTCTTGCATTACTTCAGTTCGAGCTTGTGATTAAAGATTGCTTTCTTCAATTCCTGGCACATTTTGATTCTGCTGATGTTGAGAGTGTTGACCATTATTTGCCCGACGCTGGTATAAGATTCCACCACAAAATCCCAACACAAGACTCACTGCAATTTGTACACAAGTACGATGTATTAATTTATTTGTACGTCTTACATAGAAATGAGATAAACAAATTAGTCAAATTGTCTGTGACTAACCAAGTGAAAAAAACACGATCCGCGTGATTTCTGTGACAAGCCAATTCCACTCACTTGACTGGCGATTGTTCTTTCTTTCTGACTCCAGTGTGTTGTTGTATTCCGGAGCGTATGCATCATTGAAGTCAATGACATCTTTGGCATACATACATTCTTTACTGTAAGAATTGAAAACGCAGCCTCGTTTCTGGACACACTCTCCAAAATCCAGAGTACGGAAGCAGCGCCCTGAATACTCGATGGTCTGATTTTGGTCAAAGTGGTCACACGAAAATTGAAATGCTCCGAAAAACCTGGGCTCATCCGATCGATTGGGGCAATCAGCAACTCCATCGCAGAGAAAGTTCCTTGGTATACATAAGTCTGGCATGCCTAAACGGTTGCAATTGAATTCGGTCCCAAGACATGCTCCACATCCCAACTCGTCATTGGCATCCGGACAATCCCATGTTCCATCACAAACATCAAGGTCATCCACGCATGTCCCATCGGCGCATCTGAATTCTGTCAGGTCACAGCTTCCACAACCCAGTTCGTCCATGCCATAATACCCGCAATCGATTCTTCCATCACATCTGTATGCTGCATCAATGCACTTGTCAGTGAATCGACATAGCAGTTGTGTCCACGTACACCCATTGCAACCCATCTCATCGAGCGCATTGGAGCAGTCGATATTCCCATCACATCGACGTGATTCGTTCACACATTGCCCATTCCAGCAATTGAATTCTTCTGGGCCACATTTGTCCGTGCTGCAATGGAAGAGAAAAGAACTCGATAAGTTTTTAGTTAAATCACAAATTAAGTGAATAAGTTGTTGCTAAACAAATTGAAATAAATATGATTCAAATCATGATTTGTCACTAACAAATTAAATTTCAGTATCTGTTCTTCAATCCAATCTGAGAAATTGGCGACCCTGGTGAATACACCCACTTTTTGAACCTCATCGCAGTCATCCGAGTCTGAAGATGTCGAGAACGAAAGAGACGTCACGCCACACAGGATTGGATTCTCGTGCTCATGGAATTCGTTGACTGTCGAGTAGCAAATAAATGGACCACCTGAGTCACCACCACACACTGCACTTCTGTTTTCACCAATGGCGCATGTCATGCTCGTAATCCCGGAGTAATCATTCCCGGAATTCCCACTTGGCTTATTCACGTTCAGATCCTTTTGTTTTGACTCTAGCCGTCTCATTAGTTCAATAAATTGATCAATGCAGTCATCGTTTGAAAGTATTCCAAATTCTGCTTTGAAAAGAAATGTCTTTCCAGTAGAATTTCCACCAGTAATTCCCCAGCCACAAACCCGAGCTTGATCTAAATTTAAGTGAAAACAGAATGCGAAATATGTATTAATACAATAAACCAAACCTGAAGTCTTCAAATCAACAAATCTGCTTTGAGTCAAGTCGTAGCCGAAACACGTACAATATAAATTTATTGGACCTTATTTTCTCAAACGGTTTTACCATTAAATTGTTCCTCCTGTCTTGGAAATTAAATTGAGTGCACATTTTCATCAAATTCAAGTGGATTGAAGAGCACAAGCACAGCAAGATCGTTGTGTAGCATGTAGTCACTTTCGTAGTACTCAGGATGAATAATGATTTCCTGCACAAGTCGTGTCTGCTTTGTTTCAGTGAAGTAGAAATTGTACTCGGCATCCAATCTCGTCAAACCTGCACGTACTTTGACCACAAAATCTTGGTTACTCTCAATAGGAATTGTTTCATTGTCATAAACACAATGTGCCGCTGTAAGGATCATATTCGGTGCTACTATTGATCCACTGCAGTAGGTTGCATATTTGTGCTTCTCATGTGTGACTTGCAAATACACCGTAAAAGGATACTCGCCAAGCACGACCCGTTCTCCTCCGAAAATGGCACCGGATTCAGGAAAAAGGGTCCACAGGCACAACAGGAATATTTGCAAAACGCGTATTACACTCATGATTTCAAATTTTAAAGGGTCCAAGGCACTGTCACGTTCACAAAGCGTTGTAATCTATTTCAATTTGAGTATTTGACTTTGTAGTGTTCAAAGATTAAAGATGAAGAATACGACTTCTAGTTGGTCGTGATTGAACTCTGTTCGATTTCACATCATAGCATAGTTGATGTGTCATGAGGATTTATAAGTTGCTGCAATTTGCATTCATATAAGTTGCAGATTTTGTTTTATTTCGTTCATACTTACATAATACCATAATTTCATAATGTTCAATTTTTTATCTGCGTGTCATCAATTTTGAGAATTTTGTGATGATGGCTCGAAAATATTAAATATCTCACTCTGTCTAGACTTACTAAGACTACACCACGACGACAACATGAAAGATGCAAGCAACGGTGTATTTTTATATTATTTTGTTTACGTTATAAATTACAAAGTGATAGGAAGTGCACAAGATCATGAGACGCAAAAATGTAAACTTTTAAACTATGCAATGGGCATGTTTTCATTTGAACTCTCTGACGACATTTGAATTCATCAATCGCTGATTTAAAATTTAACCATTTGTCTTTTGTGGCTGGTTTGTGATTTTGGCATAGCGTTTCAATTGTCTCATGTTTCCCATTTCCCTTCATCAATACATCGATACACACTCACTCACTGATGAATGATGATGCTCATGCTCAACATTCTCACATCATCCATCACATGGCTCTCACGTGTGTTTGACGGTTTGTGTATAAGTGTGTCTCATCCATTCCATACACTTTTGGATTTATTTTACATACGTGAGTATGAGATGACCTTGGCATTGAAACCGTTCTACGGTTGTGTTATACAAAATACAATACAGCACAACAGTTTTGAACTTACGTCTTACGTAATAGTAAATTGTAATCACTTGCATTTCATCCAGTCTGCCGACTGAAGACAGACAGATTTTAATTCAGTTTACATGTTTCATTTCATTTGTTGTGGATTGTGGTGTCGTTGCATTTCATTTCAGCCCATTCAAGACAAACTCTGACAGCCGGCAGGTTTACACTTTGCACTGATCAGCTGTGTACTGGCTGCACTTCATATTTCTACCCAACAGCATGGAATATTTAACATTCAAAAACGGAAAGAAAATCCCAGTGCTCGGGCTCGGGCTCTTCCTGGTAAGTAATCATTTGTCTGTTTAATTAATTTGAGTGCAAGACGAAGCAGAATATAAACCTATGGGATTCTAATCTATCATTATCATTAATCCTCCAAAATAGGCAAATGATTCCATCGAATTGGAAACTGCAATCAACTCTGCTTTGGAAGTCGGTTACCGTCACTTTGACACTGCATACTTTTATCGAAACGAGGCCATTCTGGGTAAAGTGCTGAAAGACTGGCTGAACTCTGGAAAGGTGACTCGTGAGGAGTTGTTTATAACTACCAAACTCCCATTTCATGGAAATCATCCTGATCGTGTAGAACATTTCCTGAACCAATCCCTAGCAAGTCTGCAGTTGGACTACGTCGACTTGTACCTAATTCATAATCCAATTGGTATCAAATATGTTTCTGATGATGAATCTGCTCCAAAAGAAGAGAATGACGTTGTTGCTCTTGACTTGAGTACTGATTTGGAAGCAGTTTGGGCTGTGATGGAGGCACAAGTAGAGAAAGGAGAAAGGACGCACAGTGTCGACTGGAGTATCGAATTTTAAATCAAGCCAACTGCAAAGAATTGTGAAAGTATCCAAAGTGTATCCAGTTTGCATTCAAGTGGAAGTTAATCTGTACTTTCAGCAGAAGGAACTACGCAAAGTTTGTAACGAGCTGGGCATCATGATTGTGGCTTATGGACCGTTGGGCTCACCTGGGCGTCAAGCCTTTTATGCAAAAATGGGGAAGTAAGTCCTTGTAGGAAATATCTTCATAGTGCGTAGTTGCATAGTAATTAGTTACCAACAAGAAATTAATTTCATTCTCATTCGTTGCGCCCCACAACACAAGTGCTGGATTCACAGCACCTTCGATCCTTGATGATCCAGCTGTGGGTGAAATAGCAAAGAAGTATGACAAGAATGCTGGTCAGATACTGATTCGGTTTTTGGTTCAACTTGGCGTGTCTCCGATTCCAAAATCGACGAACCCAACAAGACTCAAACAGAATTTTGATGTATTTGATTTCAAACTGAGCAATGAAGACTTCCAGAGGTTGGTTGCGCTGGACAAAGGTGAACCTGGACGAAGTTTCACGATGGTAGTATTCGAAGGGTGAGTGAGTGTACAACAATTTTTATACTATTTTTGGTGACTCGTGTCTATCAAAAGTTGTAAGTGCTACGACCGCTACGAGTAATTGTAGTGCTAGAGATTTTATATGCTGTGCTTTGTAATTCCAGAGTGCATAAGCATCCGGAATTTCCATTTCCACGACAGTAACGCAATTGGTCATTGGTCTCCACATGTTGCTCACGTTACAATGCCAGTGCTATGGTGCAGCATTAAAGTTGTAGCTTTAACTGCCGTAGTTAAGCAGTATAATAAAGGTTGGAAGAATAAATGTCAAACATTTTGTATTGAAAACAACTGCAATTCAACTTGGATAGCTGATTCGGTGATTGCTTGTTGTATTTAATATGCATGCTATGTAATACTTTATTTTCACAGTATGCGAATACAAAATATTTAGAATTGCTCAACACTACTTACATAGAATCTGAGTTTTTGAAATGGTGCAAATTACTTGTCCATTCTAATTTTAATTAGTTGATGTTTTAAAACTAATTTACCAGTAGATAGCTTTACCACCATTATGTAATTCATATTAAACATTTGTTCAACGACACTGCTTCATGATGTGAATTGTAAGTAAATTTGATGGACTTCAACCAACTTCTCTACAACGCGAATTTGCTATTCTTCCCGGACATGGTGGCTTCTTTGTCTTCGAACGATGGGCGTGAATGTTTTGTTCGCGTGCTGCAAGTTACACACTTTTGTATGCGAATGCAGGACACTTCTTCCATGCCAGTTTCTATCCATCCAATTTCGTGTCCAATTCGAAAAACGACTCCATGCTCGCCGGACTTTAGCCTTCCATTTGGGACCGTGATGGATGTAGCACACTATCAGCAGAATAGCTGAAGCAATTCCAAGCGAGTAGGCTGACAAGGGGAAAATTCCCATAACTTCAAACTCCATTGAAATTGGTCGTGGTTCATTCCTCGTCGGGTGCGTTACATTCATGAATCTGCGAAGGTCCTCAACAAATCGCTCGTAGTTGATGTACTCGACATTCAACCAAAATGTGTACAATCCATGTTGAATCAGAAGATGTAAAAGTGAACGTGATTCATCAGCCAAGTATCCCATGAACAACATCCATTTCATTCGCTCCTCTTCAAATGGTTCTGGGACGAAATGACATTCTGCATCTGGATTGTATAGAGTCAACCGTTGCACATGTGTTCGGTGCATTGGGCCTGCAATGATACGGGCTAAATAATTACGAGGAAATGTTTGGTTGTTGAACGCTCGTAGATTTGTTTCGCGGTCTATGCTCGTGCTAAGCAAGTGTCCGATTCTTTTTCGCTTGAAATTGGCTGAATCTATAGCAAATTGGATTGTTGTTTCATTTTGTTGTTGATAGATGAATATTTTATATCCACTTTCCAGCAACTCATGTATTGTTTTGTACACGAGTGGTGAACTTGGTGTCAAAGCAAAACTTGTCATGTGATTCTCATAGTAGCCTGTCATCACGCAACCAGCAAACAGAATCAACAGATGAAACCTTGTTCGTAGATTTCCTTCTAAACCAATCAACCCCAAAGAGTTTCAGGTATTTCGTGCCATTTGTAACCATGAATTTGTGAATTGGATGTTTGACACGATGACAACCAACAGAACGATGCAGATGACTGCAATCCAGTACGAGGAGTTGAAAGCACTTAGCCAGTCGTAGTCGTTACGAATTCGTTTCTTGTCATGATCGCAATACTCTAAAAACACGTCGTTGATGTGTGTTGGGAAATAAATGCTCGTGGCGAGTGGGTGTGGTCGGAAAAAGGCAGGCTTATATTCACCAACAATGTTCAGGTGTGTTGCACGTACATTGAACGTGTTCGACCCTCGAAATGTTCCATTAAATGCTTGAGCCAGGAACCATGTCACTTTGAGTTTGGCCAAACACGAAACTTTGGTAAGTGATTGTTTATATTGGTTTCCTCCCTTGGCTTCTTTTCCTTCCTTTCTTCGTGGCAAGTGATACCTGTGGTGTATGATGGAAGTGGGTGGAAATAATTAAGACAACTCAGACCAGACCACGTTTACAGTTTAGTACAAGTTTATACCATGAAGTACGGAATACGATTGACAGAGTATTTATATGACAATATGTTGCATGTCTGAGGAGCATGCTTTTAAGTTCAAATAAATACGCCCACTGAGACATGTGGCTTAACTAAATACACTACACAGTAGCAGCAGTAGTCTTGAGCAGTAGGCAACAATGATGCCCAAGCCATCATGATGAGAACGACGACAGCGACAATCACACACAACAGAGCAACAACCGCCCCAGCACCAGCCCAAGCATACGACGGACTACAATGCCGACAACAATACTTACGGCAACAATTTCCTTGCCGCAGCGCAGCAACAGCATCATAACAACGACGGCGTCGCATGGCAGCAAAAGCCACGAAATTCTTCTCCACCCATCCTTCACATGTAACATGTACATACACGCGTCATATGTACTTGATGGAATTGAATTTAAATTCATTCGCCAGCTATTCTAAGCATTTCGCAACCGAAGGAGAAATAACCATTCGCAATTTTGTGTGTATTTCTAGTGTTTGAAATGTACATTTTCAGTTGGTGAAACCATCGTGCGAGTTATTCCTGCTAGAAAATTAAAAACTAGAACTTAAATTAGTTCACAAGATAGAACACCTTTTTGATAGGCAATGCAGATAATTATCCGTATTATAGGTTGGTCGGTTAGTTTTTGGAAGTCTTCTTCGAAGCTGGAAGTTTGTCACCTAAGCTAGAGTTGTTTACATGGAAATTCAGAGTTAGAGACCACCCAGCGGAAATTGCGAAATGTATGCCATATTGCGTGGGAACGCACATGTTATGATATGTTCGAAAATTGATGAACATCTTTGCAATCTCATCCCATTAAGTTCACACAATTTTATTCTATACAATTCTCGTTGTGGCAGCGGTAGCAGATGTGAAGACAGGATTTGGGGTTGGGTGAATTTAATTACTACGGGTTTATCAAGTCGTTGATTGAATATATTGGCTGCAACGTTTGCGCAATGATGAAGCTAACGACTTGCTAAACTATGGGATCAAAGTGGAAGAGTGATTTTGATGACTGGGACCAAATAATTTTAATTTCACGTGGTACGCGTCAATTTCGCTTCACCTTCCGCTTTAGAAGTGGTACCCCATACGACTTGAAAAAGAAATTGGCGAATAGCACGAAGTAGGATGCGTAAACCACAAAGCCCGTGCGATAGGTTTCAGGTCCGACCTGACATTCTTCGCTGTTGAAGAACGAATAGAGTGCCATCGC
>JAQIYH010000186.1:0-12136 GCA_034700885.1 Paratullbergia callipygos | reverse complement strand
TGGGCAGTAGCACATGCAAACTGTTCCTAGAGGGCCAGCTGTGACGTATGTTGCGCTAGTGCAGCCATTGGGATTCTCATCGCATAGTGGTTGACAGTGTGACGCGACCCTTGTCTGGAATGCTGCAGTGTTCTGCGAATTAAAAGTCAGCACCGGGCAGTTGTATGGCAGACCACTAACACCCGTCTGCGTGCATAAAACATTTTATTGTAATTAATATATTTAGTAAAACATGTTGTATTTGAACTTCTTGAACATTTTTGAACTTACGGGCGGTTTATTGCAGAAACAAGCTCCTGTACCAGTTGCCCCTATCCCCAATATACCACCGCTACTATCACAGTGACCGCCGCCAACCCCGGCTGCATTCCGACAAAACATGTTGCAACAGTGAACGAGTGATAACTCAAATGCAGGTCTGCAGGAGACCATCGGCGAGTCTAATGTGAGCTTCAAATGGTAAAACAAAATTAAAACCAGCGATAAGCGAAGCCACGCTTATCTTACAATGTGGGTATTGTTAAAAAGGCTCTCGAGAAGACATAATAGACCCGTTGTCTTCTGCTCACAGATGACTCCTCCATCTCCAAGAACCAATGTGTGCTTCAGGCTAGCATACCCAACCATGACAACGACCACTAAAAGTAGAAACTTGTTCATTGTTGTATTGTTGTACTGATGGCGAACTGATTGGCCGTATTGAGTCCGAAGAATTGAATCTGCTGAAACTGAAACTGGAACTTTTTATTCGGTTACGAATTCGCGAGTGTTTCTATATTTCTCCTTGAACTCCACAGTTGCAATGATGGTGGACTGCTATGATCAGGTTCTATTTATTGGAGAACAGAGTTTCACCACTTTACTTCACTATTGAACACGCAGTTCGAGTCATGTCAGTCGTGGATGTATGACGGCAAGTATAGTGGCATGATTGAGACACAAAAGTAGAGATCAAATTCATGAGAGGAGAGTAGGGAATTTTAGCCCAATTACTTTTGAATCGGCACTTCTTGACTTCTTGGAACAGGAATCTCTGATCTCTGATCCTTCACAGTTGCAAAATATCAAGAGAAATGTACCCCTGGTTTGGTTAAGTTGTTCTGGAATAACGGCGATAATCTTTCGAACTGTAGATCAAATATTAGATTATCATCAAGAACTTGGAATGGCTGAACGCTGTGTCTTTCGTAATTTGTTATTTGTCGTTGTACAAAGTGAAAATTATCTGATGTGTGCATGCATAATGCAGTGGCCCTGCGTCTGCGACTCGTTTGCAATGAAAATATTTGTACGATAAGTAAAAATCAAATCAACTCCTCAAGTCTTCTGTGCTCAAATCCATCTCGATGACCTCGAGTTGAACCTCGAACCAGAACTCCAGAACAAGACCTCGTGAGAAAACTGGATCAAACTGGATGGTTGTTATTTTCTAGTTTTGCGCCGCCAGACTGAACTTTAGAGGAGGTCGATTGGTCAATGCAGATTCAATAATAATTCAATCAACGCAAGTGCCATTCATAGTCTACAATCTTTAAAGTTAGGTCAGGAAAGAAACTGTGTGCTTTATTAAAGTGCTGACTTACTTTTGCATCGCGCGTTTCGAAATTGTAGTCTTGTCGAGTGTCAGAGGGTAAATTGATTAACTGATACGAGAATAAGCAGTTGTCGTGTGTACTGTCAGTTTCAATCCACACGCGCATCCAAATTCCAATGCTGCCCTAAGGTTAGGTTGAAAACTGAAAGGATGACTGAAAAGGTTGTGACTGTTGTAACAGTGAATACTGGAATGTGAATTCCCGACTAAAAATGTGAACTAAAACGAAAGCGATGTGATTAAAAACCGTACGAACTTGGTCGGCCATTGAACTTAGGCATAGTTCCACCTGGAACTAATCGTGGCTGGAACAATAGTTCCAGCCTACCAATCATTTCGTTCGTTTGAATTGATTTATTTAATGGCATGTCAATCATACACCCTCATTAGTACAGAAGTAGTAATTAACGGACGTCAAAAAACATTTATACTATGATTTATGATTCGAATCCTGCCATAAAAACACAAATGAATTATTGGGAAGATTAATTTAACTATTTCCATACTCTACGTTGAGCTGCTACAATGTTCTTCTAAAATTGTAGTTGGTTAAAGTCGCCACCATTTCCACACTCGCTTCATCTTCAGGGCTATAAAATGGCACTGACGATACAAAAGGCAAATGCATGCCCTTCAAGCGGCGGCACACAGCCCGAGAGCGACACGCTCGAGTCTCGTCCGTCGAAGGAACTTTCATCCTACATTCAGCCACATTCATGCAGTCGTCGGTGTTGCGCACGACGCTTTCGTGACCAAGCTCGCAATCTTCAATGTAATAAATTACGTTCTGAATGATTGCGAAAGGCATTGAAGGCCTTCTGTTCTGTGTATGGAATTATCTGGGCACGGCTGAAATCCATTTTTGCAATCGTCAATCGGTTTGAATTGAACTGATTTTATTCTACCAACAAAATAAATTGTACGAAGCATGAACTTTTAAGCATGAACGATACAGTAAACACTTTGACCTCAATCGGCCATGATCATGAAAGAGGTTTTCCCTTGCTCTTCCAATAGATTCACAGCTTGTTTATGATCCAGGGCAGTCACCACTCAAACATTTCGGATGGTCGTACAGTCTCAAATCATTCAGCACTTGAACGGGCTGCGGTCATGTCAGGATCGCATCACTCGGCTACGAAGTCGACTTTCTCTAACAACAATTACACTTTGGAAGACAACAACAGGGAGACAGACAGACATGAAACATAGCCCAAGTATTGGAGTAGAATTCAGGCTCTGAAGAGGTCAATGTAAGGTCGCTCGTTTCATCAAGTGACGACGTCTCACCCACAGTTCGGCTTTGAGGTCACAAAAATCTTCATCGACGACATGACAAACAAAGAATGGTGAAGCAAATGCAGCCGCAGCGGGCTTCACTGTTTGACTTTGTTTCTTTGCGTGTTGGCAATAATTCTTTGTGGCCATCTGACCCAGCAGACAGGGGTCAAGCTTATCGCATCGTCTCGTTCCTCACAACTATCACAAGTACAACACATGTGAGTGCTTTAACTGTTGCAAGTTGGCTTGTCGCCAATAACGAAATGTATTTATTTGCACATTCCAACGAACTGTGGTCGAGTTCTATTCACCCATATTACGCAGGCTTGTGTAATAAATGTGATTCAACCAGGGTTATCATTTAGCATTAGCAGATCCCATTCGTACAAAAAGTATTTTGTAAAAGTAGGTACAAAACGCATAGAGTGCGACGATTAATCCAACCTTCATTTGAATGATTTCAAGGAGTAACAGAACCGTCGGAACAGCACGTGGGGTCGACTTGCACACTTGCATTTTTTCTCATTTCTCGTTTGTTGAGCCGTTGAGCGATTCGAGATTCAACTCAGGAACTGAGAATATTACCTTTACAGCCAAGTACGTGTAGAGAAAGCCATGTGCAATGTAATTCATGGTTACAAAGATTGCGGATAAAGACTCGTAGTAACTGAACGTGCACCAGGTGAACAGGAGGACAACCACATGGTGATAACTGCCCGCAGTTAAATGAGTTAAATAAAATATGAAGGTTCATAAAGCAAAGGTCAGCGGCTTCTTCCCGAGAACAACCAAAAGTATTGTGTCGCCCAATTGAATCGCTTTCGATAAAGTGAATAAAAGTCCAAACTTCAGTTGGATGTGTGACGACGACCCTGCTGCATTGGATTTAACCAAAGAAAGAAATCTTGGTATTCAACTGGCTTAGCATGGTCTGACCTTTCGCCTCCACCTGTCACAATTGCCACGAGTCAGCAGGATTGCATCCACATCAGGTCCTGTTCGAATTGTTACGAGCACACTGAATATGGGCACGAAACAGTTCCATACGAAGAGTGACTTCCGGAGATCAAACTTCATCTTATCTTTCATCCGTGTTTGAAACCAGAAGATGATCACAGGATATGCAACAGAAATGAGGAGAGACAGGTGCCAAGTTCTTGCAAACCATTTCAGCCAATATTCGGAATTGTTTATTTTCACGATTTCCCAAGCATCATCGAGTTGGCTCGCCGCACGTTGGAACGAACTGTCCAAAGTAGATTTACCCAGCGGCATCTGGACATTGTCTTTTTGGTTTTCAATCAGGTTTAGTGAATCCGTTCCTCAAGAATGATAATGTGTGAGTATGTCTGATCACAAAACTTTAGTTCCTTGGGTAGAAATGCGAAATGAGTTCTGATCATATGTACAATATGTGTGTATGTTCATCCTGTATTTCCATCAAATGTGATGCTACTGGATTCAGCTGGATGGGAGCTCATGGGAATTCTTGATGAAATGATATGAAGGTGTGAGTGATGTCAGTCACCGCCATATACTGCTGGCTTGCAACAATGAGTTGTACGTAATTATGGTCATTATTATGTTCACACTAGATTCTATCAACTGAGAAGGATGGATTTATAGTGTTTCAATTACTATTAATACAAGACATGAATTTATTCGAATATTTCTTGCTGCTGACAAATCTTTTTACTACTAGATACGCCTGTTACTCCTGAGTCGACTTAATTTCACTGACACAAAGAGAGCGTTTGAAACTGCGAATTCCATCTTTCAAACAGTATATACAAAAATTGCGAATCACCTTTTTCATTTTAAGTGATTTGTAAATCCAATGTTTGTCCATATACAAACTTTGTATTCAGAATTTTGGAATGAATATCAACTGTGACATGGTCTGCCATAAAACTGACGTCGAGTTGGGTGCGGTGGCCCACCGCAACCAGGATACACATATGAGCTCCACACGAGTCAAATTGGTCTTTGAACTGACGCAGTTCAGCTTTCAATTCTTCCTGCGAATGTTATGAAGTTATGAAGTGCACAGCATTGATTGCATACATAGTATCGTGCTTTTATTAGTACAACGAAGATATAGAAGTCAATTGGATGTATTCAGGTCCAAATTGCAAATCTCTGATGTTGTCCCGTGATAGTTGAGGGAGGAGGAACCGCTAGAAAAGTTGGCCGTTGTATGTTATCAGTCATCCCGCGAGATCGGGAAACGCAGCGAGGGGCAGAGGCAGGGCGGGCATGGATGCGGAGGAGACGCTGTGAGCCGTTGGCCAACTGAACTTGTTGCACCAGCTACTGCAGAGTAGCCTAGTCAATTGCGACGAATTTTATTGCCTAATATTTTCTTCAATTATATTTTACAAAGTAAAATGAGTAAAGTGCAGTTCAGTTGCACGACAATACGACAATTTAAGATTAACTTTTGGACTCAATTTGAAACCAGATTTGGAAACTTAATTCGATTATTGTGTGAATTGCGAGGAGGTTGCAACTTAGCAGTGGTTAACACAGCCAGAGTCAGAATTCCAGGCACATGAAGATTTGCAAAAACTCGGATATGTATGCACGCATTCATTGTTATATCCACAGTTGGCATCAGGGCTCGTGTAGCACCAGTTCCCGCTGCTCCCGGAACAGTATCTCCAGCAGTGTCCATTGATGACATCAAACCTGAAACTGCAGCCTCCGGTTCCGGTTGCAGGCACTGTAGCAAATCGACAAAATGTTTACAAAGGTTCCGCGATGCTTCTGCAGCATGTCAGGGCATACCTTGTGGATAGGCTGCATTGCTGCTAGTACGCGTAGCAGTAGACAAGGCCTTGTCGCAAGTAGACGCACAGTGCCAGTTTGCATTGCACTCATAGTCTTTTTCGCAAGCCACATAGGAGAGGCTTTGACTTGCCGTTTTAGTCAGCCAGCACCAATTATGCCCATGATCTATTTACATTGAAGGGACTCAAAGTATTACACGTCTCCTATACAAACTCAATTAAACTGACGCAATCAACAGCAGACAACTTACGAATTCCATTGCTATCCGTATAGCCACCGTCCAGACCTGCGCAATCACCAGCACAGGAGAATTTCTCGCACCAAGCTGTGTAGGAAAAGACGGAGCTGGTGCATCCAAGCAAAACAACAGCAACAATTGTCGTAAAAATGAGTCCACCCATTTTGAAGCAGTAGAACTGGAAATTAGATTGAGAAATAGGTAATGATCCTTGGATGATGGTGGCTCTCGTATTTAAGCACGATCAAAGCAACGATGCGATGGAAGGACACACGTATCGCTCCGTGTGATATCGTGCTTTTCTCCTATTGCGGTACTTTGTTTCGTCGTCTTGATAAAGGAATGGATGAGTTGCGTTTGAAGTTCAGACAGATTGCTAATCAACCAACGCTAGTTGGTATTTACAGGTTGGCAATCCCAAATCTTGTCACCACAATCGCCTCTAATCGCAAGTAGTTTGAGTTCAATTAAACAATACTCGATATTCATAATCAAGTTCTTTTCCGCAGTTACGAGAACAAAGATTGGCGACCGCAAGAACAACACTATAAGGAGTTTGGTTGATTTAAGACTTTTGTTGTCCAATCAATTGGCGAGATATAAATGGAAGCATCAGTAAAGCTAGTTCGGTGCAAGATGATTACAACTTGAGGGCTGTCGCCGATGAGCTGTGATTACTTCAAATTTTTGCATGGGACGATTTGGCAACAAGTTATGGGACAAGTTGTTATGGACAAATCAATTGCAAGTGGCATTATTAAATGCTTTAGTTTGAAGTGAAAAGTTCAAAATCACCAATGAACTTGTCCCATAACTTGTTGCCAAATCGTCCCATGCAAAAATCTTAAGTGGTCACAGCCTATCGGCGACAGCCCCAAATTGTAATCACCTTGGTTCGGTGTATCTGACGAGAGATATGCGTGCTACTTACATGTATCAACTTACCCCACTTCTTTGCCCCAGCTTGTGTTCAATCTACAATGTGCCATTAAGCAAGAGCTGATTATGTGCATGATTTTGTAGTTTAGACCTTAGACTCTAACAAGATCAAAGAAGAAGGAACTGAAACTGATAACTACAAATTCGGCTAATTCGAGGTTAAGTGTGACTGGATTCTTGATTCCAGTCAAGTGTTCATCGCAAAATGGAAGTAATTGCCCAGATCGGAGTAGCAAGAGGCTAGCACTACCGACTTTGACTATTTGCTTTCGCTTTTGTTTTCCCTCGGAGACTCTTCGCTTTTACCATTTGCATTTACAAATGCTTTTCCTCGACTTTTTATTCATGCCGAATTTATATTCATCTATAATGATTGCTGACAGCATTCGAAGTTCTCGAAGTCAAATCATACCGAAGTTGAAGTTTGGGTTAAGCCGAAGTGTGGCGACGCACAACTCGACTCGAAACTCGAAGTCTGTGAGTGCGGTGTATAAAACTTGATACTTGATGCATCATTTTCTGCCTTTAGTCACCCCAAAATTCCGATGGATGTCTGACGACGACCCTGCATTGAACCAAAGAAAGAATTTGCAGATATGGCAAAGAAAGAAAGTCTGACCTCACCTTTCGCAAATGGCGATCCATCCGTCACCATTTTCACGTGTCAGCAGCATTGTAACCACGTCAGGGCTTGTTCGAATTGTTCCGAGCACACGTACTGGATACAGCCAGGAAGCAGCTCCATACGAAGAGTGACTTCCGGAGATCAAACTTCGTCCTGTCCTTCATCCATGTAACTTCATCCCTGTGCTTGTAACCAGAAGATGAGCACAAGATACATTACAGAAATGTAGAGGGACAGGTGCCAAGTTCTTTCAAACCAGTTCACCCAGACTTCGGAATTGTACAATTTCCCAATTTCCCAAACATCATCGCCTTGGCTCACGGATTGGAAAGTAGGCGATGGTATCGAACTGATTGCACAGCGGCGGAAGCTGGACATATTTTTTGTTGTCAATCCGGGGTAAATGGTAAATTCTTTTCAGATCAATAATGTTCGACTATGCCCGGTCAGTAACAAAATTTTGGTTCCTTGAGTGGAAATGAGTTCTCTGATCCCGTATTTCATCCTGTTTCTCCATACGATGTCACGTTGCTGCTGCATGCGTAAGGGAATTTTAGGTGATGAAATGATGAGAAGCTGTAACAAACAAATTCTCATCCCTGTGGAAATTTCCAGACACATTATAGGTTGAATTTTACCATCCAATCTACCATTATCCTTAATTTACATTTGTCATTCGTGTACGTGTGTACATACAGAAGATGTTCGAGAACTAATTTCAGTTAACAGCAATGAGAAGACTGAGAACTCGCTGTGTTACAAAGTGTGGAAGTGACGTCAAGCCATTCACTGCTGGCTCTGCTCCCAACAATTACCTGTGCGGTGGTCACGTTTTATAGGCGTGCTTAGACAAAAGTTCACGCATGATTCAATTGTATTTTATTTAGCCTAGCAAGGAATAGCTGTAACTATACTTAAGACTTATTAAGCATGAACAATGTACGGTGCAATGATGCAATGAACACTTTTATCTAACTATGTAAGACAAAACAGTGAAACTAAAATTCAAATTCCGTTGATTTGAGTTGGAACACTGGAAACGAATCTGAGCCACATCTTCCACACAATGAAGCGTTTGTGCCGTAATGCCGCAGTCAGAGTCAGGGTTTCATTTTCATTTTTATTATACCATTGTTGTTTGGCAGGATAACTAGCAACAATTAGGAGTCAATAGCAGTTGGTAGCACAACTATTTCAAGGTCAGCAGCATTAGCTTGAGCTAGGCTGGTGGTGGTTGTGCGCAGTAGCACATGCAAACTGTTCCTAGAGGACCAGCGGTGACGAATGTTGCTGCAGTGCAGCCATTGGGATTCTTTGCGCATGCTGGTACACATTCGTCTTGGATCATCTGCTGGAAATCTGCGTGTTCAGGTGCGTCTTCAGGAATGGTCAGCACAGGACAATTATCTGGCGTATTATCAACCAACTGCATGTACGAAACAATTTGTAAAAAAAAATGTGAGCTCATTTTTTTAAACGGGCATTTGATCATTTCGAAACTTACTGGCACATAATCGCAGAAACAAGCACCTGTGCCCGGAAGGTCCGGATCTGGGAAAAGCTGTGAATCACAGACGCCAGTGCCGAGGCCTATGCTATTCTCACAAAAAGCTTCGCAACAATGAACGCCAGAGAGGAAAAATTCGTCACAAGAGACTATCGCCGTTGGTGTTTCGACGGGCTTCAAAGAGAAAAGCAAAGTTAAAACAAACAATAGGAAAGGTTGCACTTTTATCTTACAAGATGGCCTGTAAGTTCGTTGATGACACACAACAAATGTGTTGGGTTCTCTTCACACAGAATTCCGCCATCATCCCGACGACGGGCCAGAGGGTGTTTCACGGGTTGTCGGAGGCCATCCGCGACGGTGATAAGGAAGACCAAAAGTAGAAACTTGTTCATTTTTGTTTACGGATTGATTGAGCCTATGAAACCGAAGAATTGTTCGAATATGAAACTGAAACTTTTATACAGTTACAAATTTCGTAGTGTTCAAATGTTTCTCCTTGAATTGATCAGTTGCTATGATGGTGAGATGGTATGTGCCCGGTTCTATTTATTAGAAAGCAGGTTGAGCACTTCATCAGCCATTGCAATCAGGCTCGGGATTTGGTGTGCCATGCCAATGCTAAGTATTGTAAGTATGCTTCAGCAATGCATTGCTTCATTGCTTGTACCATTGAGACCAAAATAGAGTTCAAGTTCGTGTTCGTGAGGAGAGAGTATAACAAGTTTATTTTTCAACCTTCAATCAACATTTGATAAAGGAATATCCTCTGATCCCTGGTACGGTACTGTTGCGCAACAAAAAAAATACTACTAATTAAAAAAGGGAAATGAGTATTAATTTGGTCAGGCATTTGTGGGACGAATCGACTGTGTATTCAAAACCTTTTTGTCATATGTGCGCATGCGTATAGAAAGGTCCGCGATTTCGGTTTGTAATGGAAACATTTGCAAGATAAGCAAAACCAAGTCGGATCAAAACAAGTTGTTTGTAGTCAATGTCAAATCCATTTCGATGACTTCGAAACTTCGAACGTTCGAACCAGTTCTACGTGTTCGAGTTCCACGTGTGCCCTCTCAGAAACGTGTGTTCTATGCTTTTGACCCGGCACTAGTTGAAGAGACCTGAAGAGGGATTTCATTCAGTCAACTCAAGTGCAACTGACGCAATTTACAACCTTTTACAAAGCTAGGTTATGTAAGGCAAACGTTTAATTGTACTTACTTAAAGTGTTTATCACTTAAAATTTCATATCGCAACTAGGAATAGTAAAGTCGATGGTCAAGAGTTGATTGATTGATAAAGTTAGCTCTACTTACTAAAGTGTCAGTTTCGATCCTTTTATATTAAATAAACAGATTTTATTCTAGTAGCAACAACAAAACAATTGTAACTTGACTTGACTTTTAAGCATGAACGATACAGTAAACACTTTTAGCTAAATCGACCATAATCATGAAGGAAGCTTTCCCATGTTCTTTCAATTGATTCACTACTTGTTCATGATCCAGGGCAGTGACACATTTCGGATGGTCGTACAGTCTCAAGTCGTTCAATACCTGAACAAGTTGCTTCCTCCTAGCTGCAGTCGAGTTTTCAGTCGTTTCGTACTGATCACCTCGTGTAGAGTCTTGCTGGGTTCCATAGATTGGATGGAAGTAACCACCACCACCTCCTGATGCACCTGGAGAGCCCCTTGCCCCAACTGCGCCGGGTGGTCCCCTAGCTCCGCTCGAGCCTCTTGCTCCTTGGAGCCCAGGCAATCCTTGACCACCTGGCGGACCTCTGGCTCCACTTGCTCCTGATGACCCAGGAGGTCCGCTTTCTCCAGCTGATCCTCGTGCCCCTTGAGCCCCAGGTAACCCACTCTCCCCATACTCCCCACTCAAACCCGGAGCACCAGCACGGCCTCTCTCCCCTTGTGGCCCTGGAGCTCCCCTTGCACCACTCGGGCCTCTGGCTCCTTGCTGTGCGTAGTCATACCCCGTGTACCCATACTCATAGTTTTGGAGTGTACGAGCAGTCGTCGTGGTGCGAATCCTACGCCTGACACATCCAGGAGGGCAATACTGACCGCCGCCACCGCCGGTGGAGGCAGCTCGTTTCTGGATGTGGTGTGTCTCAGTTCTACACTGTAACGTGTTTAATTCCCCAGTTTCTGGCCCGCGCAAACTGGAATTTGTAATGAATTTGACAATAATTAGGCTTTGGAAGAGGACAACTCCCAGCAGAAAAATGAGGACCCATTTGATGCACTTGGACGGTGGCTCCACCGCCACCACTGTCTTGTCGAGCATATTCTTGATGCTCGTTGCTGTGTAGCTCACAAGATTTGCAATGAATGTATGTGTGTGTGTGTGAATGTTGAGATTTGATGAAAGATATGAAACATAGTCGAGGTAATAAAGTAGAGTTCAGGCTCAGAAGAGGTCAATGTCAGGTCGCTCGTTTGGTTGAGTGGCTATGTCTCGACGACCTATCTGCTTAAGGTCAAGAAAATCTTCCTCGACTGGACTTGACGAACAAAGGATGGCAAATCAAATGCATCGTCGTTCATTTCACTTTGCATCCTTGCATGTTGGGTATAAGCATAAGTGATTAACATTTCACATCAACACATTTGTTTGCTACCTGTTCGTTCTGGCTCAATCAGCCAACGACGATAGTAATTAGCATTTATAAGTTGCTCCAACCATGTATGAGGTATGACTCTCTTGCTGCATTGGGAGTTAATTATGTTTCCTCTTTTAACGAAGTTAGTTAAGAGCTAATTGCCTCATTTGCATTCCAAATCCAAAGAAGCAATGTAAATGCAATTCATTGCAAGTTTGCAAGGCAGTCGTCGTACGCAATTGAATTGCGACTTGAAAGTTTGTACTTACTCATTCAGATTGAGCCCAACCCAAACCAAGTCGAATTCACGTCCTGATAGAAACATTGCAAACTAACGTCAGTTACGTCATGGCAGTGGATCCGTTTTGTGGTCAGGTGACCTCACAAAATGGTGTCAAGCTAATCGCCATCATATCATTCCTAGCAACCACCGCCCTCATCACCACTGAAGTCGTCCTCCTTTGCCAGCGTGGTTTGGCTGGAGTTGCTGTCCTCAACCCTGAGTTTACAGACGCTGGGATTCTGAATGGACCCACACCGGCTCCAAGG
>JAQIYH010000185.1:0-12137 GCA_034700885.1 Paratullbergia callipygos | reverse complement strand
ATACTCCACGAAAATTCCTGTGGATGAGTGATTCTGGACAATATCGATAATCGATTTTCCACTGCCGTGTGCGCTCCAGATAAGTCTTGATCTCCCAATCAGTAGGATAGATAATTAATAACTCAACTCGATCTAATAAATTAGGTTACAACAGTATGCAACAAGGGTTAGAATTTACAGATTGTTAATAATAAATTGGTATGAATAAAAAGGGGAGTAATATGTATAACGTAACAATAGCAGTACAATGCAAACAACTTTAGAGAATTAATAAGAAATTTTTAATGTTAATATTTAACTTTATTTTTAATTCAGTTCCTATACAGACACTGCACAAGTGCGTGATGAGCTGAGTTGATGACGATGAGGGTGGAAAAGAAATCTTGTTCGATGCGATGCGATGGTTGTTGAGTTGTTGGATTTTTATGATGAGGCTGACTCACCTTAAATATCTTCGTTTCGTAGTCTGCTCTTCTGCAGTAGGAGTATGTAATAGTAATATTTTAAATGTAATAATGAAATTTGCACTTGTCAGCAGTCAGCAGACTGAATGAACAACTGAACTCTTTCTTGATGTACTCAAGTGTGTTTAGTGACTAGTGAACGTACATGACAAGATGTACGTAGAGTACGTACGGATACGTATACGAAAGAACAAATACATATGCCCATTGAAACTCTACTGACTGACTCGACTGTGATTCTGACGTGGACATTTGCTCCGTTGCTTTTTCCCTTTACGAAATGCATCATCATCATCATTGTATCTCCCAAATGTAACTGAAGTAACTGAACGTATACTGTGTTGTGAATTGGTCTTACTACTGAACCAGTAGTTCAGCAGTTGTTAGTTGTACTGCTAGTAGTGAGTAGTGACTTTGCAAACAGTAACTAAATAAATGTGATCTCCAACCAAAGATGGAGTCTCACGAACCAAAATGAGTGGATAACTTTATTAGAACGCCTATAGACGTAATATTTGCCAAATCCATTGCGAAATTGTCCATACAGTCCATTCGCCATAAGCATTCCAATCCTGCCATAATACCAAACAGTTATCTGGACACTGAAGCCGGAACATAATGGATCCAATTTGGTTCACACAGTTCACATATAGAATTTGGCATTCAATCCGTCTACAGTCTACCGGCTGTTTTCTTTCTTCATTCAAGCTCTCCAAAGCAATCTCGCCTTGTCTCTTCTTGTCTTAAATTTGCGAGAGCCCTGAAATGTCTGGAAAGAGAAATTCAATTTCCTTTCTCATCTTTTCGTTTTCTAAAGAATGGAAATGGAAATGGGAACAGGAGGAGCAGCGCATTCTTAACAATAGACCCACTTGTGTCATGAAAGGTCATCATTAAACTACTATGCAATGTAGTAGACCGGCAAGCGTGCAATGAAATGTGAGTGGCTAGAGTGGTAGCGTGCTTCCATTTCATAGCAAAGCAAATCAGGAATAAGGAGCAAAACAGAAAAGTATACTTGCACGAGAAAAGTTTTTCAATTCACACCGCACAGCACAGATTTTTCATTATCATCATCACCATCATCTTTCCCAAACAGATTCATTCCATTTTCTTATTATTCTTGTGGTGTAGGCTTGATACTTCCTTCCTGTTTGTGGTTTTACTTTCTTATACTCACGTTTGCTTGCATCTTGCATGTCGGCATCGGCATCGAGAGAATAAAGTCCGGGACCGATCTGGTTGCTGGTTGGTTGGCTAGCCACAATTGGAGCGGCAGTTCTTGGTGTAACGTGACTGACATTGCAATCAGATTATTAAAAAATACTTTTCTCATCATCCGATCTTTTGTACAACTATACAGCCTATTCACACAATACACAGTTTTCAGGTTCTGAATTCTGAAAGAAGTGGATTTTCTGTGTCTATCTAATTCAAGTATTTCGAATGACCTAATTCTTCTATTGCACTATACACTTCGTTCTTCTTCTCACTCAAAACAAGCCGCTTCAGTTTAGAATTTCTCCGGAAGAAAAATGTGGAGTACGTGTCAAAGCATTCATTAAGTTCTGTTCCAATATCCAAAGATGCATGATGCACGATTCTTCTATTAACTCAATTCTTTATTCTAGTAGGAGTGAAACAAGAAGGCAAGGCAAGACTTTCATGTGGTTCGTGTGTGTAAACTAAACTTCTCCAACACTTCACTCTCTCTTTCCTCGACTGCTTGCATGAATGGATGGATGTGTATGTGGATTGGAAGATTGGATGCAAAAAAAAGAGTTAAAAAGTTTTGCATGAAAGATGAAATTGAATATTGAAAGTTGTAATGGAACTTGTATGGTCTATTATAATTTGATTGATTTGATATTTAATCAAGACAAGATGACAATGGCATTATACAAAAACCTTCACTAAACTTCACCTCCCTCGCGTACCGAGTTACCGAGTGGTTAGCACGTATGCCGGTATAACTTCACCATTCACTAACCCATTCACCATCAGTTGCAGATGCAGACGCATCAGGCTCAACTTTCTAAGAGAACCCGACTCCAAATTATGCCGACGAGTCCAATAACATGCACCACTACTAGACTACTAGACGAGTGTGATGCTAGAATGTTAAGGTTTGCTCGGAGGATTAATCGTGTTATCCCATTTTGTTTCCCAACCGCAATGCAAGAAGTATGTAAGATTTTGACGAAAGCAAAAAACGTCTGAAAAGAATTATGTCAGAAAGAATTATTGAATGGGAGATGAGACATGGAAGAAATAGGATTAAACTTGGTTTCAATGTGATAAACAGGAACGGTGTGGTTACAGTCGCGTGAATCGGGTGTCTAGTGACAGGATGAGAACGAGATGCTAATATTATAAGACCATTTTCAAAACACAACGCATATTATCACTTCGTTCAGCTTCAGCATCTCATTTTAATCACGCCATTGTAATTGCTATACAATTACTTCGCTGCTTCATCTCATGTAAGTCATGTTGCGGGTTTGGCGTTATCATCATTTGAAGACGAGATGTGTTGTTTTGAGAATGTTTCATAATCTTGGAATGCTGAAGCACCAACCTGAACCTACTGAGAAGATAAAAACACACGCAGCTATCAGCTTCGGATCAGTTTTATAAAAACAATTGTTGAAATGTGGGCCGATTTTGTACCTTTCTGGTTGCGTTTGCGTCTGAAGATTATTATGAAGATTACACGCAGGATTCGTTCCTTCATTGATGTGATCGTCGCGTGGGTGAGAAATTTTGTTGCGCCACAGCTCTGCTGCACTTTAGTCAAAAGTACGCATTCAAAGAACAGTTTGAGGAAGTGAGTTGCTATTTGTATGCACTTGTAGCTCGACATCGAAACTTGAGGTATCCAGTATCCAGGATCGTAGATTCAAGACAATTCAGATTCAGTTCCACAAAGTTCTCGGCGACACTGACCACTGATCACGTCAACTCAAACAATCAACTGAAGAATTCGAAGATGGCTGAGAATCAATTTGTTGCTGGACCCCACATCGGTAAACAGCATCCAATCCGCAAACTCCTGAAAGCTGCCGCCTACGCATCACCACCGGACGAAGAGCTAGACTTGTTGTATGGCACCTTCAACCCCACACCTATGCCATCCATACCCACTGACAATGATGAAGATTTTGAAGACATTGCATCTTACCTTGACAAGCATGAGCTGATCAAGTTTCGTCTCCCAAAAGCAGATTGTAATCTGCATGAAGACAAAGATCGTATACTGTACGACCATAAGCCGACTAGGGTCCACAAAAAAATGGCTCCTGGTTTGCTTTCCTATGAAGACGACGAGGACGACAAGGATTTTCCATTTCCAACTCCCAACACCTGGTTTTGGGACAACAGCCCAATCACTAAACGAGCTAGTGCGGCGGAACGCTACATTAAGACCTTGGCACCAACTCAGAAGAATCGCGTACCCAAACTGGAGTTTCCACCTCCTCGCGTACTCGCACAACTTGAGGAGCAGTTCTGGAAACGTCGACTTGCTGGGCAGGCACGTCGTCGCCAATTAGTCCTAGAAGAAGCCCAGGCCCAGATGGAAGAAAATGTGCAAGGACTTAATCTCCAAGTTCCGAATTTTCGAGGACACTTATCTTCGTCATCAACATCCACATCTCCATCTCAAGTTGAATTGGCACGTCCGGGATGTAGTGGCCGCCGCCATAAACAGAAGGAGGCCGCAAATGCCCCGAAAGGTATCCACAAGACGGTGTATGGTAGGTTAAACACTTTGAATATTGTTGTGAAAATATGTATCAGTTGATTAATATTTAGCGTATTGTTGTATAGGAATTTTGTACTCGGTGAAATAATCGCTTGTACTTTGTACACTCTGCCTGCAACAGGATATCGTGGATCTGCAGTTCCTACTGGGAATCCGGACAATGCTGAAGATGGTGGATTCTTTCCTGCTCCAATTCCACCAACCTTCAACCCCAAGGAAGTGTTCGAGGATGTGCATGTCAAGAATGATGCAGCTGCATCAGAGACTAAGAATGTGAGTGCTGAAGTTGACCAAGACGTTCCACGGGAAGAACCTTCTGCTGATGAAGAACCTGGTGGCCGGAATCGCCAGAAGAACAACAAGGCCATGGCGGGCATGATTCCGTCGCCGTATGACCATTTCATGAACAAAATATTTGCTTTGTTGCGCCGACACTGACTATGGAACATTGGTCCCTGTTTATAGCCAAACCTCTTTGATGCACTCTTTCTTACTCATTCAAGCGTTCGGTATTAATTTTATTGGGTGCCATTTTTACAAAATACTTGTCTAAACTCTCTAAACACAAGCGCCCAGTTTTATAAAAGCGTCTTAGTCTTACTACGGAAAATATTAATTTTAAAATTACATCATTCATGAAATCGAAAAATCGGTGGATTTGTTGATTGATGATTGAGTAATGATTACCTTCGACCCAGAAAATGTGCATTCGATAATTCGAGGAGGTTTAGTTATAAACAGTGTTCGAATGTTCAGTAGTCATGAATGCGACACCAATAAATTAAAGAAGAATGGATCCCATTTCTGCAGTTTTAGCAGAGAACAAATCAAGAATAAAATATTAATTAACTATCGAATACAGGAGTCAAATAAATTATAATATTCGATTATGCAATAAAATGAAAAAATTGATCTTTAAACCAATGGGTTTTGGGTAAAGTTTCCTTCATTTGTTAAATACATTCGGCAATTGGACAGTTTGATCAGTTTGTGAATTGGATTCTTGAGCAGCCAAACTTCCAACTTTCCAAATGGTCCAGTTTCAAAAGTTTCAATTCATGGCATGGGCCTGAATTGTTATACTAATGGGTTCATTTTCATGGGTAAAATTCTTTGCCAAGTTCAGCCAAATCGTACGCACATTTATCAATTTGTTATTCACATCAACATAACAAACGCATACACGCTGTAAAAGTTTAAGGGCAGAACCTGAAATGGCCATCCTCTGATTTTGGGTCGGTTTGCTTTGCATGGTTCAAGAATTAAGAATGTGGAAATCCTGTATTGTTTCTCAAAGTTTAAAGTTCTCACAGTGGTTCCATTTCACGGCTCATATTATATGTACTACCACATTAAAATGAATTAGAGTTTAATTGTCACATTCACCACCCAAAATAAATTCTAATACATTCACGAACACGAACCCAAAGGGCGTACAATACACAAATGTTTTCGTTTTCTTCCTCGAACCATTTGTTCTTATTCTTATGAGTTTTACGTAATCAAAATGAATGCTGCTTGCCTCTTGCCTGCCTACTTGCCTGGCAATTAAATTATTCGTATCACCTGCTGGACTGACTATTATTCCAAAAACCTGCTTTGTCCTCCACTAACCATACATGATGGGCCTTTGTGTTTTGTGTAGCAAGTTCGAAAACTTATTACTCCACCTCGACGCCTCTGTTTTGCTGCTGCTCTTGTTAATATGATTGGTGGTCAGTCTTCTGAAGTCTGAATCCGGATTCATTCATGCAATGTCCACATATTTCAAATCTCATTTGTAATTTATGGCTTTCATAAAATTTAATTAAAATCAAGATGTGATAGTGAACTTATGCTTTCTCTGAAAGTATGAAGTATGTACTCCTACTTTGTAGTATTTATTTATAGAGTTTGTGTGCACGCCACACGTTACACTGGCTAAACGTCATTGCATTGCTTTGATAAGAATTCACATCAATTGAGAATAAAACATGTGCTTGAGCAATTAATTGAAAACAATAATTATTACGGAGCTGGTGTATAGCTAAGCCTGAAGATGAATTCATGTCCATTCATTTTAGATTTTACCTTCCCGCACTGCTTAATTAATTAATTTTTTGTTCATTAACTTAAAGTCGTTAAATCTGTTCTGTTCCTGCTTTGCAAAGTCCTCAAACTCCAAGTTCAGCCAGTCCCAGCGCGGTGGTGCCGGATGATCCTGTCGTTAAAAATAGAAGCAGTGTACGATCTACAAACCACATGTTGGAATATTTTTTTATTCTTTTGGTTCAATTTACTTTTCCGTTTATTTGTTTCGTGACGTGACCAATATTTAACTACCGCGATCATTAATTCATTGCCTTCGATTTCTCGTAAACTTTGCAATACAATCAAGATCTACAATATTTGGTTCATACATTTCATTCAAGCCAAGGAAAGCATCAATCGAGGAGTTGGTGATTTTACGTGTAAGTTAGAAAAGTAAAAGTGGTCTGAAAACATACTCAAAACCCAAAACATACTTTTGGCTCATGAAACAATGTGATTATATAACCTCAAAAAGTTAACTATACGAGTAACTACCCTCGGGACGTTTCTATTTCTTTGCATGCCCAATGCATATTGTTCCTTTTCAAGTCTGTCGGCGTTAAGTGCATTATTAGGCTCGTTTTCCTTCAGGCTTGTTTGCTCTAAACTTGTGCTATTCTTTTTTCGTTCACGCACTTTTACCATTCGTGCCACGGGCAACGAGCGTCGAGTGTAAAGTTTCCATTGATCTCCCAACTAAAATAGAGATCAATGAAAGTTTCAGCTTATTCAAAACTTTCCAACCTTCACGTTACACTTCGTAGACTTCATTACTACTGTGAAACAGTGAAACTGATTAGTGTAAACTTTGGGGTTTTGGTGAGAAATTAGGCTGCAAATACTCGTGCACACTTTGTTTCTTGAGGAAGAGTTTTTTTTGCCATTGCAATTTCAGTCAGTCTACCATAGTTGAGTATGTCTTCACTCTTTACAAACATCATTTCATCGTCATGAATAAAGTATGCGCACATGCTACTGCCACTGTAAGGCCAGAAATGCGTTCTTTGTTTTCCATTGCAGAATTGCAGTGCGTGAGTGAGTACGAGTGCGAGTGCGAATGAGAACAGGAACAGAAAAGGATTGAAACTTGAAAGTATGTTTGGGTTTTGAAGTGAATCAAAAGTTGAGAGTTGAGACTTGATGTCCCATGAATGATTGAGAGTCAAAGAAAGGAAAGTTAGCAGGAGTAGCAAGTAGGAACAACAACGTGGATGATCATTCGGTTATCCCCAACTAAACTTTCACCATTGTCTTTTTCCAGTGCGTACACGTGCACGTCGTGGCACAGCCACAGGAGCAAGAGCGAGAAGCATTAACAAATGTCTTTTTGTATACTATACTATTTGTTCTTGACCATTGAGCATGAATAAATCTTTTCTTGAAAGATTTTCCTTTGGTTTGGTAACCACAGGCAGACTTCTCGCCCACTGCACTGTTGACTGTTTTCAGTCCGGCTTTTACATTATTGATTTTGTTTTTGTACGGATGTATTTGACATTTGGCAGTGCAGTGGCATACTAGATTCAAATACAAACTTCTTCTAGTCACTTTACTCTGTCTTCATCAGTCGTCTATCAATTTTTACATCTGCCTTGAGAATTGGCAGACCAGAGGGCAAGTGGGAATTGCTTCAAGATTTTCTCATTTCTCATGTTCTGTACAAAAGTGAAAAGTGAATGTGTTTTGTTGAAGGCCAAATTCTGTCCAAACTCCTTCAATTTAAACAAGTCAATAGGTCAGTTTCAGGTGAATATTGTGCAATAAATGCGGTTAGAATGCCTTTAAATAGTGTGGTCATGCACACGTTGTAAAATGCAGGAACCTAAATAGAAGCTTCCAATTAAATCTAATTATTAAAAATTATTTATTCTTTATCTAGATACGAGACGATGAAAAGGAAAGTCTGTTCTCACAATTCAGCGCCGTTTCAATTCATTCTGAATAGAGTAATTATGGTGTAAACTTATAGCTAGGTGCGAGGATTCTTTGCCGTCCTACAGAACCGACTCCTAAACTTAAACTTACAGTATTTAAACTTAAACCAACACGAAATTAGAATATAGCATTTTGTACTCGGTATTTTGTACAAGCATGCGTAGCATACACATCTTGATCTATCTTTTCATGATATAATATGATTGTAAACCCTAAACTTTTTGTTAAACCAAATGATTCATGCATGCTAACTTTACTACTTCTCAATCTATCGACAAGACTTACGTTAGTTGCACAGTTTGTTGAATGATAAGTTTCCCTTCTTGAATTCAGCTGATTCCTACATTTTTGATTCCTTTAGAGGATTCTTTTATGCGGAAGTACAAATTTCTGAACCTACACAAGTTGGCGATTGTAGGTAAAACGAAAATGCAAGCTCAAGTCAATATCAACAAGATTACTAGTACAACCAACGGGGCAACACAACATAGCATAGCATGTCTTGTGAGTCATGTCAAGCCATGAAAAGTTGGTATTCCTGGATTGTGGAATCAATAAAATAAGTTAAGAAAAAAATTCCAATGATTCCAAGAATTCTTGTCTTCTTAGAAAAAATATTTCTAAGGAAGATATAAAAGTCATTCTTATCTTTACAATATTCTGGCATTCTGTGAAAGAAAACGACACACACACACTGGGTACAATATACTACGTAAACTAAATCATTATAAACTCAAACTTATACTAAACTTATTTCTTATACGATTTGATAAAAACCATTGTTGTTGTTGTACAAAGTGTATGCTGCTACTCGACTGCTCGCTCCTCCGCATTAGCATAAAGGTTTGATTGAAATAACTTCCAATTCTTACGGATACAGCAAAATATAAAGTTACTGTACACGAGATAAAGGAGAGACGCACACATCATACAAGCGAATAAGTTCATAATATTCATAAATCATTAATGCACACGCTTTGCAAAAAAAAACTTCATTTTTATTATAAAGTTGAGAAACTTTTCTGTTCTTCTCGTTCTCAATTCTCATTGTGCTGTAGCTGTATATAGCCATGCCTCCTGTCTGCAATGTTATTCTTTGAATATAATTCGACATGCACAAAAATCTGGCATCTCGCATTGACTCGCAAATTCTCACAATGCAAATTGGGACATTTCGACGGAATTCCGGGGCGAATGAATGAAAGAAAGGCAAGCAATGCGTATGTGCAGAATAATTAAGTCATAACTTTTTGAATGTTCATTCAATGAAAAATATTTTTTTTGTACATTGTAGTTCGGGAACATTTTATTTCATGTATTTTAACATATGACAGGCGGTTGCTATATTCTAGTAAAATTGCACAGAAATCTCGTCAAGTTTCTGGTACCGGAAAGTGAAGAAGGTCCATGTTTTACTATATATGCAAAAGAATCATCAACTTCACCTTTTACACTACTGCAGTATACTATTTGCTGGATCAAAGTCACTCTTGCCTCCTAATCAATACACGTACAACAACTTCATTGCCCAAATTAAAAAATTCTTTGTCCTGCTTTTGTGTCCATGATATTGAACTTGAACTTGTAAACAACATGTCGTACCTGTGCGAATGTCATGAATTACTGCAACCAACAAGCAAATATGTGTTGAAATGAAGAATCACTGCATTCCAATCGAATTCCTTCAAGGAGCGACGAAGAGTCAGTCAGCCACTCACGAACCATTTCCTTCAATTAAGTCACGTCTTGGCAGTCTTGGGTTGAAGAATGTCACTAGTGCTTCATCGATTCATCGAATGCAAGAATGCTGAAGATTCTAGAAAGGTTAGAAACTAGTAGAATGTATTTAAGGAAGAAGACTATTGAGTATAACAAATATAGATTTCATCGCATGTCATCATATTGACAAGGAGAAAGGGAAGTTAGGGAAGGTATCAGGCAACTGCTGACACTGCTGTTTCCTCTTACTGCATTCCGATCAAGAAGAGGCAGCAGGCTGTATTCCAGAATGAACCAGGAGCATTAATAAGGAAAAGCATAATTTAAAAGAGAACGAAGGAAAAAAATTCAAATTGGTATTCTCGAGCATGTCTAGTGTCTATAGTGTCTCGTAGTCTAGTACTCCCACTTTTCTTTACTTCTGCTACCAAAAAGTTCCTCTTCCTTTATTTTCTCATTGTGCCTTTCTTCGGTCGTCGGTATGAATGCCGCATTTTGATCATTCGTCATACCCACCTTGCTAAGAGTTTTAACTCTCATCTCTCGTGCTCTCGCTCTTTGTTTAAAGGTTGTAGAGTAGAGAATGTTCTACTCTGTACTCTGTGGATGTCGAAGTCGAAACGACACTTGGAAAGGTAGCTTGCACGTTTTTGTAACAAACATCTTCTGCAAAAGACTGAAGAATAAACTGCAGAAATAGAAATAGGCACGTAAAGGTATGCTATGCCGTGTCTTTGCTCTGAACTCATTTTTCAAGTTCATTCTGACTTCTTGTAAATATAAGAGGAACGATAGTATCAATTGCTGATGCTGGGTATTTAATGATGTATTTCAAGGGCGTCAATTTTGTTGGAACATGGTGACCGCGTTTTGAACTCGTTCGCCTTGTTTTAACATCTGCAACACGGTTACGCACAACAGTTGGCCTTTATGCTCTGCAAAGGCCAAGCCGACAGTGCGTTGTTGCTTATTGGTGGAAATGAACAAGTAATTACTACGTGAGTTTAATGCACTAGATAGCTGGTAACAAAAGTAATGTGTCAGATAAACGTGAGCAAAGTGAGCAGCATAGAGTGCATGCGAAACTAATCGGAGAGAGTTTGCATCGTGCAATATACTCATGCCCATAAACTTGCAGTTTGTTGCAATTCACATGGATGGCAAAAAATTAGAAATTTGTATTATTACAACTTGAACCGGTGCATCACTCCACTTGTGCACCATGCAATATAATACAATGCATATTATCTTTTAAATCATTATGCTTCTCAGCCAGAAATTGAGGAGTTCCCTGATCAAGCCTGCATTCATTCATGCGTAACCTTTGTCAAATGCAATTATAATTGAGTATATCTGGCATAAAGGTATGATCAACCTGATTTCAAATGCCGGTGCTTGCTTAAGCCACAGACAATCTCGTCACCAAAGTCATAATAACTTAACAATGAACATTCGATTGACTGTGATGGTGTTTGTTGAACTTAAGAGGACAATTGGACAACATTACATGTGATTAGTTCATGATGTCAATGTTTACCGTAAACTTAAATAACCAGTTTTTGTATTAACTCATTGTAGTTGAGTGCAGTCATCAGTGCGAACTTTAAGTTCTTTAAGGTTAACAAACGTGTGTGCGTGTAATATACTCGCACATTGTGACAACTGACAATACTATTCGCAACATGTAGGTCTTGGAGTTCATTTCATTGTGTGTACGCACTTCATGAAACCGACTTGACCAGTGACCAGTGCAGTGAAATGACTCAGTGATACATTTGGCTTAGGGTGTACCAGTTTCTTGAGTACACTTGGGTTGACTTGGTCAACATTGCGAGTCAGCGTCGCGTCAATTAGTGTACTACAGCCAGAAAAATTGTGAGACTTTTGTGAAATTCCTGGAAATTCAACAGCTCAAGCACTTCCTTCCCAACAAAGTAGCACAAAAATGACTCCAAAGCCCAACTCACGTCCAAATTCTGTCGAACCTGATACATCATTATTGGATCCAAACCGGAACTTGAAGCTTCCAACACAATCAGAGGAAAATGTGTCCACAAAAGAAATCCTTTACTCTAATTACTACTACGACGTCTCATCGTTCGTCAACCGGCACCCAGGTGGAAAGGTCATCAATTACTATACAGAAACTCTTGAAGATGCAACAATTGCAATACAACAGTTCCATT
>JAQIYH010000184.1:0-12174 GCA_034700885.1 Paratullbergia callipygos | reverse complement strand
ATCACTAAAACCAAGTCGTTCAGATATGGCCGAACTGTGTCAAAAACAAAAGAGAAAGAAAGAATCAGTTTTAATTAGTATGGAATTATTAACGAGGCGGGCACTCGGAGAAAAACTCACATGTAGTCTTTTGGAATGTATTGACAAATGAGTTGTCTTAATTGAAACAGAGCCATTGTGAATTGTGATTTACGAATGAATCACGCAATGAAACTTTTCTTAGCCTCGTAACTTAACCTTTGTGCGCTATACACAGTATCGCAGTACAACGGAGTAACGCTAAACTTGATTATTAATTAATTGATGGATGGGAAATAAACATTGACTTTTTCGCAAAATACTTTTGTTTTACTTTTACACTGAGACTGAATGAACAATGGAAATCAGCTCTACGTACGCATAGTAGCTAATCCAATTTTTGAATGATCATAGCACACCCTGCACGCATGCAATTGAAATCCCACTCATAATTTGTGATAGACAATGCATCGTAATCTGTAACAGCATTCGCACGATGAATAACCCTTAAAAATGAAAGGGAATATAACGTCTCATATAACTTCGAGTCATTTTGACCTGAAATCTTACCACAAAAAGTTAACGAGTATTTTACAGCAGTACAACAATTGAATTGAATAAGATTCGAACATGGTATGCATACGCAGCGCAATATACATGAATACATGATTGAATGAATCAGTTGATTGCTCGCTCCTTTCATTTTCTTCGATGCAACGCAAGATGCAAGACTCAAGCTATGTCATGACACGTAGAACTGAATGGAAGCATTGTACTTTGTAAATCATATAACATAGCCAGACAGCCAACTGCCAACCCACAACCCAGCAAACATGTTATTGCATAATCAGTTTAATTTCGATCAAAGTTCATCATGTAGAAGTTCATGAACTTTTACATGTACTTACTACATAACTACTACTACTTGGTACATATGATATATGATATAAAGTGTAAAGTACAGCAAGGGTAATTCACCCACTGTTTCTCACGTTAAGCACATTGGATCATATCATTCCACATTAGTTAATAGCTATATCGGCAAGGCAAAATCATCGTCACATCGTCCTTCAAAATTTCGAGTTCATGGGAATGGGAATGAAAGTGGTGAGATGATGATGAAAGCATAGAAGCACAATCGTGCACGAACAGTGGCACTTTACCGACGACTGACACCTCACTTCTCCTTTACTACTTTTTAGACTCATTACATCTTATATGTGCGAACAAACTCAACTGAACTCGTAATCATACGTCATGCCATACTATTAAAATACCAATGCGTTTATGGTTATTTGTTACATGTTCAACGTCATGTTTTTAAAATTCAAATTACAAAATGGAGAATGGACAAATTACAACAATTTAGACAGGCGAACAACAAAGTCGGACTGAGAGAGGTGTAATTATACAATCAAGGAAGTCAGCGATTTAAAATCGAGGTGTCTGCTTGATTGCTGCTGCAGGCATCTCAGAACTGCATTGCAATTGCAATTGCAAGTTGTAACTGCAACAGCGTGTGCAGCATGACGAAGCAGTATCCGTTTCACACTTTGATGTATTAAATTAATTGATGGAAGTGCATTCTGCATCTGCATCTTTGAGTCTGTCTATTCACTCGCAGATGACGACATGAGTTCCTTATTCAATTCATTATCTACCAGCAACCAGTAGGTAGATATAACTGAAAGATTTATTGACCTATATTTGCAAATCGCAAAGGATTTCGCATGCACGATGCTGAAGGCGGTGATGGCACTCACTACCTTCACTACCTTGTACGTATATATACACTACATATAAAAAAATCAAAACAAAAGTAAAATGTGGTGCACAGAGTGCATATTGCAGACGTAATATTAGTAGTTATGAATGCCCTACTCCGCCGCATTGTCGTGCCTCTGGTACTCAATAATTCTTAAAAATACTAAATCCTGCAAGCGCAGCTGACCAGGATCTGCAAAAACTTTTATAAGTTACTGGACAAATTAAAGCTATTCAATATTCAATGAACAATGTGATGCGAATAAGCAAGATGAAAAACCACGATTCATTTTTTTCCAGAAAGATCATACCAAACAACAACACGGGCCTAAACAAAACCACAACCATAATACCTTCCACCATTGCATAAGCATGAAGTCTCCAAGTCTTTGGAATTCAGAATTGACAGATCATGAATTCACGACCAACTACAATAAATTAGATTGTACTTTTGATAGAAACAACTTCTACTACACAAATGAAACCGGTTTAAAATTTTGACTGCAAAGTAAGTGCTTGTATTTTTCAATGAGCTGAGCTGAGCAGATTTGTGATTGGATAGTCTACCTGGTCTGCTAATGATGTCTGCTTCTCCAGTCCAGTCTTCAGTGAAGTATGCAAATTATAATAGAAATAGTGCTGAAAGTCTTTCTTCGGGCACAGCTCAAAAGTTAAAACAAACTGAAACTGAAAGTGGCCAAAGTGGTGACGTGAGCTTCGTAGCTCATTTGAGACGTTTTCGCAAAAATGTGTCCCTAATCTTCCATGCAAATGTCACAGTTCACAATTGTCCCAGCACTTCAGCACAAATAACAAATAACAACAGCGAAAGCGATGGAGCTTCAATGCGATCAACTCCGTCAAATGGTCATAATAATTAATTCCCTCACCGTGTCACTCACAACGTAAACCCGAACTCAGACTCAGACTCAATCTCGCACACAACTCGACTTCTTCCTTCTTAACATCGTGAAATCATAAAGAATACTGAATCGTGATTTATAGTACTGATACTACTGACAGATTATTGTACGAAAATAGGCAATGTAGAGTGTATTCAAATATTCGAAATCGAAATTGTATAACTGAAAATGAAAATTATATAAGCAAAACACGAAGTAAACAAATCCTTTGGGAAATGCAACAATGCACAATGACGATGATGAAGCATGTTATGCACATGCAGCGCATGCAGAAATGCAGATGAATGATTTGTTGATGTGTGTAATGTGTAACCTAAATAAATTTCGTATATACCAAAGAACCAAGCTCGTACCCTGCTGTCTTCTGAAGCTTCAATGCAAACGGTGCGTACAGCGCATGCCACGGCTACAGGTAGCAAGCATTGGCAGTACAACAATATCATCTAATCTGTACCTCATGAAGTCCATGTCGATACTCGATACACTCAACCAACAATGATGAAGTCTTCCCTGAGAACCTGCGATTACTGAGATATGTGAACAGAACACAGTCCAAATTATCCCAATAATAAGATATCGGACTCCAATGAGATGAAATGCACAAGAATTTTCACTACACGTCACTAGAAGCTCTGAAGCTCACTGTGACGATGGTGCAGCAAAATTGGTACCACATGGAAATCAGGAAATCTTACGAAAAAATGCAAAACTGAAAATTGTATGCCTGCTCAAGTCTATCTGAATTTTATAATTTCTGACAAAGATGCTGCACTACATACAATACAGTGTAGCATAAGCATTTCTTGCGTAGGAATCTATTAGCATTGGCAGCAGCAGGAACAAATACAACCCCACCAATGATCGGTATGATCGTAAACGGATGTCCAACCTGTCCAAGATAATGACAGCGTAGTAGTTTGCAAGCAAAAAGAAAAAACTAGTCATGCATTTATTAAATTCGAAGGTTGAATCTTCTGCCCTGCGTCAAAACACCGAATTAAATGAAATTCAACTTCTTATACAACAATTTTATACAGTGATTCCAAAGTTCATTTGTAGAAACTACGAAACTAGAAATCTCAAATGCTGGTAAAAAAAATGAAAACTTTTAATTCCAAGCTATACAAGCGAATTAAATTCAAGCCAGGAGATAACCCTGGTGGCCTTGGCCAAACATGTTTAGTTATTTTTAAATTCTACAGTATCAAGTACCATTGGCACTACTGAATTGAATTGTTAGGTCAGTTTTGCAGCAAATAAATTCCAGACTCAGACTCCAGACAGGTAGACATAAAAAATACGATCGTAAACTGAAAAGTTCCAACTCCACCCTCATCGAGCAAGTGGCAATCACGCAAATTATGTTTATAAGTATAACAGGTTTCTTTTCAAATCACGCCTATCACGTCTGAGCTTTTAGCCAGCAGCCTGCAACCTCATATCCTAAGGTTCGCCTGTCTAACCCAAATACATGTACGTGATGAAGCAACAGGCTTCCGTCACCTACACCCAGACCCAAAATACCAATCCCAGCCATTAGCCACAGTGAGATAGTGACCTATACCGGAAGCAATTACAAGGCTGCCACTGCCACCCTGCAACGTGCATTGTGCATTCATAAATAATTAGCATCAGCAATCAGCAATCAACATCATGTCTGTCATAGTCGTAGTAAAGCACACAATTGCAAAAGAGGTAAAATTTTATTACTGTCATTAATATCTACCCCTTATCTATGCCAGATAATCTAGTACAGTACAACTCTACATTCCAACATTCTTCAGAAAAAGTGTGCCAACCATTGGCTTCTTTGTGCATCCACGTCTCTTCTCACTTTTGTCTTCTTTACATTCAATTACGCAATACACATACACAGCAGCACAACACTTATACAAGTTACAGTAATCCAATGAAGCGTCTCACATCTCATGTGCAAGAAGTTACAAGATGAAGATGAGAAGGATGTTTCATTTCATGCTATGCTTGTGTAACAAGAATCAAGAAGTATTAGTTGTATCTATTAATAGTACTTTTATACTATTATCAAACAATTAAAACATACTCCAACTACACAAAGCCCACTTCAATTTGTGAAGAATCGTGCCTCGTGCGTGTATAAACTACATACTACACGTACACGTACACGGAGAATTAACCAAACACAAGTCCTTCCGTCTCCCAATTTATAAATTCCAAGCACGCGCACATTGCACACGCTTTACGCATGTAAATACGTCACGTACAGTCAGTACAGCGTCCGCACATAGCCGTTCGCAATATCAGACATCAACATCAGCATTGATTGATGCCAGACTCAATGAATATGTACTTTATCAATTGGCACTGGTACAACAACTGCTTTATACACCACACCACAACTCCATAGCCACTACGTACACAAACTTTCTTCCGGGTGATTAATTCCATTCGCCACACTGGCCACACTGCCACACTTGCCATGTCATCATGTTTTTATTTACCTGACTTTAGAAGAAATAATATTTGCATTGGAGTCTTCCATTTCCATTGAGTCTTTGTCCATGATGAAAATGATGATGTTATGATTAGGAAGTGTGTTAAAGAAAGAGTTGTGAAGCCAAGATCTTTGTAACACTGTAAATTTGATGAATTGCGCAATGCACATACATGAATGAGAATGAATCATTCACAAATGCATCTTGTGTTGTGTATAACAAATCTCATCACTTGTTTATTGTTTAGATATGACGTGTTAATTGTGACCTGAGTTTTTAGCATCGTAGTATTACGTGTTAAATAGGTCAAACTAAATCCATGGTCTGTCTCATTGTCCAAAAATTCATTTCATGACATCAACATGAAAATCGTTGTATTGCAGTTAGGAACACAATAATATTTTTTATCGTTTTCTTTCTTATACTTGGTGACTGGTCATGCAATGCAGGTGAACAACAGCAATAGCAATGCACGTGCACAGTGATGCACAATGCACAACAACTAATTTCAAAACACAAGCTGAACAGTATTGTTTCTATTCACTCAAAAAAACATACAACAAAACAAATGAATGAATCTTGACATATCTCATAAAACTTTCACTTTTTAATAAATTTGTAGCGTACACACGTAACACGTTCAAAACGATTAAAAGGGTTCCTTCGTTCTTCGTAGAGTATGAGTACGTAAGGTGAATATGAGAGACAGACGGAGAGATGACCGATCGACCACGAAAGACGAAAACGACGGCACGGCACAGAAGATACAGAAAGTGAAAGTCAGGTTCTTCTTTGTCGTGAATTTGGTAACGTAATAATTCTGACTTCTCAGTACATTTGATATTCTGTACGTAGCCCACTGATGGAAAATTTCTTCAAGGAGAAGGAGAAGAAGAAGAAGAAGAAGAAGAAGAAGGATTAAGTCACCACGTAAAAGTGCAGTACAAATGTGCAGGAGTGCAAAGTTCAATCAGAGCGTTAAAACACAAACACATGACAATGACACAACTCACGTACACGTACACAGTTCATGTAACAAGTAACACTTCCTCAGAATAATGGTAGGGAAGGCAACGATGCGAAGTTGGCGAAGGCACAGTACAAGAGTACAACACAATCACAATGCACAAGATTTGTAGATTTTAGCGTATAAGTATTTCTATTAAATAGCGCACACAGCTGCAGATTGTGCAGATGTTGTTAGTTGTGTTTAAAAATATTCGTTTACGTGTGTTCATTTCATTATATTATTTATATGTCATGTCAGATATTTAGCTTGCTTGGTTCCGCTGCTGTCTCTAAGAATTTACGTTCGCATGTTTTGCTGGTCTCACTTTGGAATTCACTGTTTTGTAGTATGTATGTTTAGTTATGCCGTCATAGTCTTTTTATATAACACACACGTTTTTATGCCATAATCAAAATGATCTAAATTTAGAACTGTTATGTTGTTGCTTTACGTACAGTCTATGAATCCAACCTCCCACTTACTTGGCCTCGCTTACATAATAGAATGAATTGAGCCTAATGGCTAGAAGAGGATGAAGAGGTACAAATAAAAGTAGTGTTGTTGCTAGAAATAGACAAGACACGATTCAGAATGGAAGTTGAAACACCGAACCGACCAAGTGGGACTCTATTGATTTATACTTTTCTGAACTACTATTTGATATGAACAGAACTAATATGCAAACTAAACTCGTATCAGAACTCAGAAGTTTCAAAAGTGAAACATGTCATTGATGATAGACAAGGCCAAGCAAGTATAGCTAAATTCACACATGGCCACAACCACTTGGAAATGTACACTGGACCCTCGATGTTTCGATGCAGTGAGCAAGTGTGAGCTCTTCCTGTATCATATATACTTTCTACATTCCTACGTGCTTGCTGCTCCAAAAATAAAACAGTAGAAAGTTACAAAACAACTAAACCTGAACCCATGTTTATTATGTGTGTACCTGAACCCATGTTTGTTAGTATTTGCTTGTACCTGGCTTTTGCATGTATTAAGTAATTCTCAGTTTTGTATATGACCCTGGAAATCTCGCACAACTTTTCTGTTTTCTGTACATCTGCTACAAGCTCAAATTGCTCAATGCTCAATGCTCAATTACTGAAATCTCTTTTCGTAACCTCTTCACTTTGTCTACACATGGTACTTGTAATAATATTGTTGGTGTGATGACCTGGATATTTATCAGACTCGAATGGATAGGAACTGGGTAGTACACACTCATTGCCGTCATTGCTCATTCCACTTCTAAAACTCTCAGCGCATATCAAAAGTCAAAACCGCTAACAACAACAACAGCATATATAGCAGCTCAGTTAATGAACTGTATGAGTTCAAATACTTTATATGAGAACTGTATGAAATTAAAATCAATGTGGTTGCGGTTTTCCATTTGATACCTCATATCAAATCTCTATTCTTTTCAAATCAGAATCGAAATCGGAAATCCATTTCTACGACTAGCAACAACATTACCGAAACATACGGCTCTTTGTATCAATATTTTACAAACTCTGAAATTCACAGTGCATTGGCAAATAACTGCAATAAATTGCAAGAAAAGTAAACGTTGGTCACAATATCAAGTTGGAGGTCAAGCATGCTATTTCTAATGTTGTAGGTCTTGGGCCGGTTAAACGTTAAAGTCACATGTATGAAATGTATGCAGTGCACAAGCAAAGTTCTTATCCTCCACTATGTGTGTCACGGTCACTTCAATATTTGTATTGTACTTTGTCCATATTAGCCATCCTCTGTCATGTTATCAGTAAGCTCACTAAAAGGCTCTTAACACTACACTGAGGACACTACAATAAACAATACTACAAACAAACTTGTCTGTACAATTTGCACATTGCACTACAATGACTGCAACTGCACACCGAATTATATTTTACAATTTTACTCACTCACTGACGTAGCACAAGGCACAAGCACAAGTGCTTGTAAACACATGTGTGATTCTTCACGTGAATCGAAATGTGCAACTTGTAAACACAAATGAAAAAAATCAGAGAAACTTAAGCTTGAAAAATTCACAACTTTTGAATACATTTTTGTGTAGTAAGAAAGATTGAAATGGAAATGACAAGTCTGACCGTGGCTTGCATTGTCAGCATTGTACAATTGTATTGCATTGCATTGCATATGAATGCAGGTATGTCATGCCTGAAATATGAGTACTACTTACTATCATACTATGCGTATATCTCGCCATAATAATCAAATGGATCATAAAAATTGCTGTGAAAAAAAATAAAGTTGTTTCACAACAAACCTCATTTCCTTCAGCTTCAGCATCAGCCATCAACCATCAGTGCCTTCAGTGTAGCAGTTAAAAGGAAAAAGAAAAAGGTAAATATCATACTTTCATACTCATTGAGTGAGTTTGTTGTACATTGCTGCTTGCTGCACATTGCAATTGCACTTACTGTTTTAACTAGACATTTAGTAGAATACTATAAGAATTTACCCATTGCATTGTATTTTGACTCTGGCCGACTAGTATTTAATTTAATGGTATGCAATGGGCACTGGCACTGGGCAATGAACACGTACGCGTAGTACGTACAACAATGTTATACGTTAACTTCTCTTATGTCTGATCCATTCAAACTCTCATCTCTCATCTGATCTGCTGTGGCCAAACTTGTACAGTACATATGCATACTACTGATGATAGTACAATGAAAGTAACCAGAATCTGGTTTTTCTCAATTATGCATTTTAACCTGTATACATACACGCATACATACAGAAAATTTCATTATAGGTATGTATTATGTATAGTATGAAGGAGTAATAATTCTGCTATGCTACAGGTGTAAAATGTTGTACACTTTATACGCAAGAATGTAGGAAATATCGTAGCAACACAACACTAGGCTAGGAGGCAAAGCGTAGAAGTGTTGTAAAAAATGATTATTATGCATAAAACAAGGCCAAATCAAATTGTCAAGTGGTTACAGTAGTGTAGAAGAGTTTTGTTGTGGTTGTGAAGTTGTGATACAGCGTATCCAAAACTTCCAATGTCCAATCCAATCCTATATGAACTTATGCGTTCCTGAAAAATTCACTCTTTGCTCGAAGTAAAATTGTTCAGATTCATTCTTTGTCACACTATCAACGCAATTGTAAATGATGATGAATGAAGACGTAGTGGTTCACCCTGTTTATATTTACATTGTATGATAATTGATAAAGCCAGAAAGACTAGAAACACTCAACTAATTAAAAAATTGAATGCATGATTAGCATGATTCATGGCCACATTTTCCAGTAGAATTATAATTAGAAGTTTAGTTAGTGGGTAGTGGCTCTGTCCTGTAATTCTACTTGTACTTGCCACAGAACGAACGAATGAACGAACTGAGATTACAAACAAATCTCGCCGTGTGTTTCAGTTTCACATCGTTTCATCCATGACTGGCACTGGCACTGCCAACTCTATTGCGCGTCAATCATACAAATTGAAATCTGTCCATTAAATATTAACCAATTCAAATTCTCGAATAATTCCATCGTACTCTAGTACCTAGTAGGCAAAAAGAAGGAAAACATTGCGAGAACGAACGCAAAAGATTAAGGAAGAAATGAACGCAGTATAGACAATATTTAGTATTAATTAAGTAGAAGGTTATGCATGATTAGTTAGTTTAAACAGTATTCTCAACTACTGCTGGCTATGGCTGGCTACTCATTATTTTTTTTGTCGGCAAATTGTTGTGTCTGCGGCAGTCTGCGTTTCTTGCAATCATTGCAATGGCTTCCTGATATTGTCACACAGAGGTAACGTAACAGGTAAGGTGCCTGTATACAACAATACAACGCTCACGCTCACGGCCTCTCACCTGCACGAAATGTTGGAGCGTGCGACCGTGCGAGTGTGTCAAAGTGCCAAGTAATCAATACAATTACGAATACCTGGCTGGCATTCACATTGGTATTTCTCTTCTCTATTTACTCTCATTCTCATGGCTAACGTGAAGAACTATTTCAGGACTCAGGATGAGTTATTTATGGACCAGTGAGTTAAGTACAAACGTGGTGTGGTGCAAGTGGTGCTTCAGCCAAGAGCCAACTCTACTCTTATGTAAGGTCGACAAGCGCACATGACTAACGGATTACTTACTCATCTGATTTTGACTTTATCATTGAAGTCAGTGATGCGTCAATGCAATGGAGAGAATGGAGACTATGGACTTAACAAAATCATATGACAATATGACAAATAAATGTGACTATGACTAGTGGCTAAATACTTTTCCAAAGGCTGGAAAGTACTGCTTGCTTACCTGTAGGTTGTTCCATGAGAAGAAGTCTTCGCAAATCCAATTGTGTCAGCCATTTTGATATTCAGACTTTTCAGAAATCTTCAAGTTGAAAGCTCCAAAAAATATGCTATACGCACACTCTCCGTTGCAGTTTCTGGTTTCAAAACGGGAGCAGAATTGCAAGTTGATGTGTTTACAGTGTTCTGTCTGTTACACACGTGCACTTTTGATTTTTATGTACACACTTTACTGTTATATGTTATATCTGTCGGTCTGTCGCACTTGGGCTCAGTTCAGGAACTGAAGTTCTGTATTTATCATAGAGGTGAATTGAGGTTTTTGAGTTGTTCTATTTGCTTATATAAAAATATCACAATTTTCTCACTGTAGCTTTTTGTGGTTCGCATGACGCATGAGGGTTCAACAAGTCCAAGTGTTCAATGTCTGTATCAGTGTGTATAGTGTATTCTCTATGTATTCAAAATGAAATAGAATAGATCAAAGTTTATTGGTCACGATAGTCATGAATCACAGTACAGAATCCACTTCAGCTTTATCAATTTATCACTGTACTCTTCAGTCACTGTTCACCGACGGTCGTGCCCCATATTCACCTGTTGATGTTGTACTTGAGAGTTGAGACTGCCGCTTCAGTGCTGGAGTGGAAGTGGACAATGTACACGCTCTATTGTTTCAGTTGCCCTCGGGTAATGTGATGGCGATGAGTTGATAAGTGTGCTCTTTATGGAGTGAAGTCTTCAGTTTAAGCTCGTTCAAAGGTAGTACGATTAATGTATTTCAAGTCCAAATTGTAGCTGGCAAGCAGGCTAATAGGAGATAGTCGAGATAGAAGAAGGAGAATTGGTTTTAACTGAAACACAATGTGATACAAATCTTGTGATGTCGTGATCAAATTACGTAACAACGTTAAATACAATTGTACTCAACTCGAGACTAGTAACAACTTTTATAATCTCTTCTCGTCTCTTGCTCTTCAGGTTTCGTGTATCGTAGCAAACACACAATTCGTAAGTCCTTAATTAAATCAAGTCCATTGGTCCTCGTACTATGTTGTTCCTTAATTTCAATATTCTCAAGGAAGTCTGTTGAAGAATTTACTATACACCACTCGTTGAATCTTGAATGCTGTAGTACTTGTAATGAATGAATAATGTAAAGTAAACTGGAACTACTATGTTATTACTTTGTTGTTGGAAAGTTGAAATTGACCTAATTGGCAGTTATTTACACTTTATCCCAATGTGATTTAATCTCCATTTTCAATATGATTCTCCAACAAATGAAATCCACGAAGTTGACCAAGTACCATTAATAGTTGAACCAAACTTCAATCTTCATACGACGGCTTCCACCGAACTGAGGATAACAATGGACGAATCACAGAAGTTATATACCTTTGCTACTTCGCGGTGTCAGCGGTGGTGGTGAAGTGATGTAGCGTAGCGTCCAAGAAAACCCAAACCATCCAATTATCAACTCTGAAAAAGAAGCAAAAGTGATAATGAATGAAATGACTTGCAAATCCAAATTGTGCAAATAGCAAGAGCAGAAGCGTTAGCGTTGATTAGCACTTGTGTACGCGTTCGAGTTAAATGATTGAAAGACGTATGTCTTACGTGCTACGTCTCTCTTGTCGCTCTGCTTGTATAATTATAATTCTAAGATGAACATGACGTGATGGACTG
>JAQIYH010000183.1:0-12183 GCA_034700885.1 Paratullbergia callipygos | reverse complement strand
ACCATTTTTGAGATATGCTGCGTACGGACTGACGACATAGGCAGGCTGATAATGTATTTCAATGAAATACATAATAAAATATTGATAATCGTTGCATGGTTTGGGGGAAGCTGTCATCGATCAGATGATTGTTACATTTGAATGAAAGAAAGCTATTGATCATAATTTCAAACAGCACGTACAATGACTTCTTCTTTTTGCATACCATTCGATGCATCGCATGACAGTAGAATTTGCACGAATGGCCCATTTCGAGTCTTTTAGAGGCAAAAGTGATCACTGAATGCTTACAAACATTTGCTAAATATTTTCATTATTAATATCACCTCAATTTCATCTCGACCTGATCTTTATAAGAAGCAAGTGTATTCATTCGTTATTAGAAGAAAAAAAGATTGGCACTGAACAAAAGCACGCACATCTTCGCGCGCAGTTGCCATCTGCAAGAATCGAAGGAGGAAGACGACGTTCAGATTTTCACCAGACTTTTGTACTTTACTTGTGTATTAAAACAGATTGTTCAGCTCTGTTTCTATCTCGGATGATATCCAAGCTTGTCCAGAAAGTGTTTTGTAGTGCTGGCCTTGAACCGCACGAATATTAAATACTAGCAAGTATCAACCCGATATTTGGGTTGTATCCCGAGCCCTGGGGGTGCCCCCAATCCTTCCCTTTTACCATGCGCCAACAGACCTTTGCAAAAAAAAGTTGCAAAAAATACTCAGGCTCCGCCGGGGTTTGAACCCGCGACGCAGTTTGAGCCATGCGAGCCCAGACCCACTACGCTAACATGGCTCGTAGCATAATACTCACAATGCATTTTATTTCTTGAGAGAGTCAAAATCTATTTAGCGACGTTGAACTTTGAAACGGGGACGCAGGCTCACTCGAGTAGACGCAGCCAGACAAAAGGAAAGGACGGATTATGGGACATACTCATTGGATCCGTTTATATATAAAGGATGAATATGGAGCAATGTAAAAATTGAATTTTTGAGGGACATGTGTCATTCTTCTTCTACCCGAACGCAAGTTCTACTGCGAATACCAATGCATATATTCGCTTTCTAAACTAAAATCATGCACACAATCGCATCACAATTAATTTTATACTATCGAAGACAACTAAATACTAACACAGTATTTTTATTGACTCCCAGTAGATTTATACCATACAATTTCTATCAAATATGTGCTAACCTAAAACAAACGTCTTCCACCACTCAATCATTGACAATTCTGATATCATATCATGAGAGAACGGCTAGGTATAGGTACTAAAAACTCACTCATGTTTAAAGGTGGCATAAATTGTTACTCGTGAATGCAAAAGGAGCTCAGAATACACATCTCTGTGTAATATTCATTGGAGTTAATAACATTTTCCCCCAGGACTTTCTTGGTGTTAGTATGTAGTGAGAGTAGAAGGCTAGGGGGGGAACTTTGACTGCTCAGGAATGTGGCCAATTTCGAGGTCACCAGGTATGCAAAAATTAATTAATCAACCCAAAAAACAACAAAGCATTGCAAATTTATTGCATGCGGGACGATTGGCAGTATAACGTGGGAGGGAATATCACCCTCCGTACATGAGACATGAGACCTGAGATGAGAAGGAGGGACTTGTGTGCAGCATGAATAAGAGATGAGAAAAAAGTTGTTTGTGTGCAGTGCAGCAGTAGTGTAACAGGAGACGGAGAATCTCATCTCACCCCCACCACACAAATAGAAAGTGAAGTCAGTCTGCCTACATTTGTACACAGACTGAATGAACGTACAACCCCACACCTGTGGCAAGTAGTGTAGGTAATATTACGCAATGCAGGACGAGAAACAGCTCAGTTGAGATTTTGTCTCTCTCCTGGTAGAAACAATTTGCAAAACCCTAAAATCCAATTTGGAGTCGTTTGGTCCAACACCACCAGTTGACATTTTAGATTGCTATGCAGCAGGCTATTGTCATATCTGCGAACAGTTTCTCGGTGTACCACCCCGCAGTCTAGATCGACATTTTGTGTTGAACCATGACCAAGTGTTTGGTGCACCAGTTCAACTCTTCTTCTTCTTCTTCCCCTCCACTTTTTAATGACTTGAAGGATTCAAGGACGTGGGAACGGTTCTGAGTGTGGTTGGGGCGAGTGAGAGAGATCAGATAGCTAGTGAATATTGAGCAGGACGGATTTGTAAGTGCAACGAGAGAAAAGTGTGTTCAGGGCAGACTGATAAAAGAGAAATAAATTGCCACATATTCTGACTTCTGTGCAGTGTAAATCCAGAATAACGGTTCTTCGTTGTGACCCATCTGCCGCAGTGTTCTCACTTCACTGTTTGTGTGTTGAATACAACTTTCAAAACATGGAAGAAGCGTGGTATGAGGAAGGACCATCATCACTTCAACGCATTATACTCAACAGTTGTTGTGATAGTTCACATTTGCGTCTCAAACTACATGAGATAATCAGTGCTACTGCCCCTAGTTCTAGCCTTGTTCAGTGTGTAGTGCAATCAGTGCAAACAGCTTTGACACGTACAGAGGGTTTGGAAATTACACATTCCTTCCTTGTTCTTCATCAGCTACAAACAAACTACTTCATGATCGATGCTTTTACCTCATCCTTTCGTGTTAAATATCCAGCCCAGACGGAAGCGGTATTCAAATGGAACTTTTCGTCTGAGTCTATGGTTGGATTTGTAGGTGAGAATTCATGTCGCATGTACACTCCAGGTGATGAAGAGAAATATCGTCTTTTTTCTCGACATGCATGGCCTACTATTCGTGTTGTTACTCAGCGAGTGCGTGGACTTGTGTTTTCACCATTCGCCAGGGATGTAGAGCAAGATTTGGAGATTGCGAATCTTCTCGGTTTCAACAAACTGCTTGACATCATTCCTTCGAATTACATTATTTCTCAACAACATTGACTTGATCATGGCGTTGTTCTTGCCCACCGACGTGGTGAGTCAAGAAATTGCATACCGCCTGGGTTCATGTTTGTTACTACCACACGAAAGCAATCCGCAATGCGCGTACGCACCTTCAGTGGACGTGTGGTTTCGCTCAACATTGGTCGTGGGTTGGGTAGCTATCCACCCATTGATCAGGGGAAGACGTACCGGGTTGAATATCGAATGCCTGCATGGCAACGTACCTGGTGTTTTCTTCGTCACCCACATGGTTGTTGGCGTTGTCGTGGAATGAAGAAAATATACAATGCGAGTGGTGTACATGTTGAGAATGTAATGGTTCGGGTTTGGCATCGTGTGTAATGGTAAGGGAAGGTGAATTTTGTGAATGTGTGTGTGTGTGTGTGTGTGCAGTGGTTGATAGACACACAGTGACTTCGTATTGAAGGCGGGCACAAACATAAAACAACTCAACTTTTTTTCGGATTCGATTCATCTCAACTTTCTTGTTGTGAGAGTGAATTTTGTGAATGTGTGTGCAGTGGTTAATAGATACACAGTGACTTCGTAGTGAATTGTGACACAAACATAACACATAACTCAACTTTTTCAGATTCGATTCATCTCAACTTTTCTTGTTTAGTTTACTTGTGTCAAGTGCAGTCAACAATGCAGAACAAAAATCAAGTGTCAACTCTCCAGACTACAGTTTTTCGCATGGCTGGGTCATCTTTACCATTCTGTCTGCAGTTAGACGAGTTCATTTCTTCTGCTGCGAAAAGTTCTAGTTTAGTTCAGTTGGCAGAAGATGAAGAGAGTACTGAGACTATCCTCCCTTTCCAAGAAGTGGTTCAAGTTATTACCTCAATTCAGCTTGTTTGTGACTCACGGCTGGTAAGAATGAGTGTGGATGAGTTAACTGTGAACTTCCGTCGGTTGTATCCCTCACAGACTGAGCACATCTTCCGTCTCATGTTTTATCGTCCAGCAGTTTTTGGATTTGTTGGTGACAAGTGTCGTCGTCTCTTTTATCCTGGTAATGTACCACGTTGTCCTTTTTCCTCCCGTCCATGGCCTGGACTTAATATGCCAAGTCAGCGTGTGAGAGGCTTTCTTCTTGGGCATTCGTTGTTCAAAATTGAGCGTGACTTGCATGTTATGCGTTTGCTTGGCTTCAATAGTACAACACTTGTCCAACCTGGAAATCGTCACTGCTGTTGTTGTGAGCAGGCCGTTGGTTCCAGACGAGGCACCACGCAAATCGACTGCGCTTCAGCGTGGACAATTGACTTGGGGTGGTGTTTGCCGTATTCATTGCATCAAGTGCAGGTCAAAGCTAGACTACGCAACTTGTGTGGTCAACATCCCGACTATCGTAGGCTACTTAAATGTTACTTGTGGGCATGCATTGTTGATTTTACACCTTTCTGTTTGCAGATGTTGCTGTACTTCTGCATTCATCCACATCTTTTACCTACTATACTCTTCCATATTTTAACTTAGTGTACGATTTGGTAGCACGAGATGAATAAGAATTTTTACAACCTGGAATACACTACAACTCTTTAAAAGCAGATTCTTATACCGAGCCATGTAAGCACACAAATTGCGACCCGGCATCGAAAAGTAAATTGACACTCATAAGGCTTGTAGCAGTGGGCTACCTGGACGAAGACGCACTAATACCAGTGCGGACCTGCAGCTGGGCCAACAAGACCTTAGCACTCGCAGAAACACGCCCATCAGTGACTCAGTATGAGAAATGTTTGGTTGACAACACCAAGGACTCAATATATCGTTGGAGTCCACTCGAATTGCTTGCGTAAGGTATGACAATTTCAAAAGCACCACACTGGAGAAACGTGGCACCTGTGGCGGCATCAGTTTCACAGTAGGTTCCAATCAAAAAGCGAAAGTTGCAACCAGTGGTGTTGGATGTGAAAGATCAAGAGGAACTAGTAGTTGGTTATCACATCATCACATTCGATTCAGAAGGCAGGCGCAGAAGCCGACATGAGAATGGTGCCAGAATTTCACATGTATTTGACATTTGGCATGAGTTTTCACGATTCTTCAATCTAAGGTGGTCATGATCAACCCCGGATGCGCAACAGTATTAATACGTTGTATGTGATTTGAGCTGAAACGGATTGTACGCAACTTCCTCGGTCCCATTCTGCATGATTCTTTACAAATGAATGTAAATGCTTTAATTCAGATCAGCAACTTTATTCATGTACCGTTTGTTCCCTGCTCCCTCCGCGAGCGACTTTGTCTTTGTGCATTTTTTTTAGTGAACTATGGTGCCCTTGTGTCTTTATTCAAAGACTTTTGCATTTCCTAATCTCACATTTCGTATTGTGAAATCAGCCAGCACAGCCACAGCCTTCCCTTACTCTAAGGTGCGAAAGACGTTGTTCAAGTCTCACTGAGTGAAAATTTTTGCAGCCATTTTGTACTCTGTCAATTTGATTTATATTTTGCCAGCGCCATGCTTTGAGTCTTAAAAACACTTGGTACAAATTTCAAGCTAAAAGAAACCTTTCTGGAGTTTTAGACCGGATGGATTCAGGGAAATATCGAGATCAATAATGTATCGCTAGAGCCAAACTTATTATCGTATCTTCTCTAGTACTACCTTTACTATTCCAAGCAAATTCATTGAATTGAGCGAATTAAAGGTTGTCATCACTCTGAATCTGATATGGTTGACCAAGTTTCTTACTACCAAGTTTAATTGAAGCTTGATTGACGAATTAACCATTAACATGAGACCATACTCTATGCAACGGCACATGAGGGGGTCAAGAGTTTATCATCTTCTACAGACTTCTCTTTTTTTAGCCAGACTCCATCCTCATCCTTTTGCGTGAATTGTGCGTATTCTCTGCAGTTTGGTAATCTCAAGAGTATGTGAGTTGGTGTTTGGCTGTAATTTCAATACCATATATGGTCAGATTGAAGACTGCGTCGCGTTCCACTCACAGACTGTAAAAATAGGTACGGCGTGTTGTTGCAGCAATATGCAATTTGTGCATTGTTCGTTGATGCTGTTTTGGAGGATGACGAGACCCCTCCATTGCTGAGGAATGTTTCCTCTGCGTATCCGGCAGAGAAGAGGGATCGACTCGCCCCTTACTCTCTTTCTTTTTCTATGCATATCCGGAGAGTGTTTTAGTCTTGTATAGATTACCCACTCCCCTTTCTGCGCCTTGTCCCACCTTACATGACTTTAGTACTTTGTGTTTGTAAATGCACAGTGCATTTCGTTGGATTCGGTTGGATTGGAGTTAGGAGTATGCAAACTTTTCTAAGTCTCAGAAAAAGGCATTCAAAATAGCTATCCCGATCGATCTGAAGTACTTTTTAGAGAGAATTTTATTTTCAGAGAATTAGAAAAGTTTGCGTACTTTAGTACAAACCCTCCAATCTCCAATCCAACCGAGAAGCTCTGAGCAGCCTGTTCTGTCTTTCTTTCTCACCAACAGATTTCATAAATGAGTTGTAACAATACCATACTTCCTATGTTACTTTACACTTCATACGGAATCCGAAGGGTCTTCGTCAACTCCATGAATACGCGTTAATCTACTTGTTCTCAAACAAGACGCATAAATAAATAGGGGAAATCTTCAAAAGTCGCGTCTGAGTCCAAGAATCTGCTTGCCAGTTCATCATAGAAGCTGCATTCCATCCGACTCAAACAAAGATACTTCTTGAACTTCGAAATCAAGTTTCAAATCAACGTTCGAGATGAAGTTAATTGTCATGATGGCGATCATCCTGGTGGGGCACACGAACGAGTCGCACGGGTTTTACACTTTTTCGAAGTTCGCATTGCAGTGGGCCAAGGCTGTAAGCGACAACGGCTTGAACTCACGCCATCGACGTCGTGATTTGTCATATCCTTCTCGTCTAATACTCACTCGCCCTTACACTGTCCAAATTGCAGATTGTGGACCAGCTAGAAGTTCGGCCAAAGACGCCTTCTCTGCCAGAACCATCGTTTGGTACGAAACAAATAAATGCATTCAATATTTCTTATGTGTTGTAAAAACGAACAACTTGCCGTTTCCCAAACCCTCTCAGAACCAGATGCACCCGACATGGAAGTGGTATTCTCGGCTGCGATAGATCCTTTTTGGAAGAATTTTCGTTATTTTACAAGGGCACTAAATGGATCAACAATTCCTATGGACCCCCAACTTGCACGTAAGCACCGTTCCATCCCTGACATATATTATGTGATCACTTCCACATGTCGGTCATGTTGGTCCCATGTCAATAGACCTTCCTTTGCAACCTTATCAACCTTTATGGTAATGTGTACCAATCCATAGCGCAATTTTGGACCCAACTTTAGGCGCGTTAATTCTGAATACGACCACATGATCCAGAGAATGAATCCGCAAAGAGTGATGTCCAAAATTTGGGGGCAAATTTGTCCTCACGAACCATAAAACTTTATCCTCGTGAACCCATAATTTCGCACAATTTTGGTTCCACTTCAACACATTAACACATTGACAGAATTATTCGTAGTGGACACATATGTTCAACAAACCCACGATGGCCATGACCCACAAAGTTGTGTACACTTGAGCCCATTTATGTCCACATGTTGGACACATGACTGGAGAGAAAATTTGAAAATTACTATGAGACAAAAAAAGAGTCGACGAACTTGCATCTGACCATGCATTTCAACATAAATGTAACCTAACAATATGCTCCCATGATGGATATGAAATGTGCCGGTTCGGTATGTGGGATTCAAAATTTCGTTCCTGCTTGGAGCTCAGTTAACATGGCCAAATTATTGCAAGTTATATTGACGAAAATGATGTTAAAGAATTTCGTATCATTCTTATGCTCGTCAAAAGGTGCATTTACACTTTAAATTCAAAAGTACGGGCACTATGACCAGCCAACGTTTTTGTAAAGGAATGAGACACAATTGGGTTTGTCGCTCCCATTCTATGTAGCTAAATTCATGTGGGTAACGTTTGGATTTTTGGGTCCCATGAAGGAACATTTGGTCACTTTTGACCCCCTCCTTTTCCAGATGATGTTTGATCACACGTACCGCAACTGTTGCACTCAATTGTATGCGGTATACGGAGTGTAAGAATGCATTCATGTTTGTGTTTGTGTTCAGGATACCTGCCACTGCTTTGGGATTGCTACGATTGTGTCACGGATAAAAACCGCTACTCTGTTCATGTAATTGACTACCTATCCATCATCATAAGAAGATACTGCCCAGAGCGGCGCGTTGACAGTGACGACAAAAACTTGATGTTTTCGAGGTATGCTGCCCACCCCGTCGGCCGCCCTCACATGTTCAACAAATTGCTGTATACACTCCTCGGTTTCAAGATTCGTAGGGTGGAGTTGTGTGACGAATATCTTGTCCTCACACATAACTTCACTCTGATGGCACTACGTCGTAGTTATGAAGATAGATTTGACATACTATACGACTAGGTTAGTTTCATTGCTACTGCTAGCACTACTACTAGCACTAGCCATACTCATGTGGATGCGTACATGGTACGGCCAAACTTTTCATATCACCACTTCCTATAACTTCTGTTGAGCTTGTATTGTTAAATTTATTATTTGTATGGTTCTACCTAATGATGATTTTTAGTATTAAATTCACATGCTAATGCTATATTGTTGAGTGGAGTTTGAGCATTTCAACAGCCATAATGCCGCATTCCTTGCTGCAAACTACATTGACCGCCGCCATGTTGGATGTGATTCGAACTCGAATGGTCTTTGAGACCAGGCAGCATCTCCCCGTTTCCTTTCATCTGCCATCTGAGTTTAATCGATTTTATAACCAATTCGCGTAAGTATTTATAGGGATGATTCTAAACAACATTGAGTGCGCACGGGAGCACCGCAGCACTACAATTTGTCCACTACTCTTTGTCTTTTTCAAGTTGTATACTTCAATTTGGCCAACCCCCAAAACGCATTTACTCTAGACGAGCTCTTTTGCATTTCATGAGTACCAAATTTACCGCCAGCGTGCAATTCGATATTAGGCATAAGCACTCCGCAATAAAGACATTAACAATAGAAGTAAGTAAGCTAATGTCTATGTTATGTCTATTTGTCTATAGTCTATACCTCTATAGAATTGTACTATTTTTATATTATTTGATGTTTGAACAGCTTGATCTGGCCAATGACACCCGTTCTTATGCCAGGTTGTACTTGAATTGTACAGTAAGCTCGTATCAGCTCAGTGATTTCCACCGTCGGATCCATCTTCATCCATGCCATCTTGCTGCCGGCCGTCTGAAACAGTTGTTACAGATTGTCAGATTTCATGTCAACAAGTGAAAACAAAAGTTTACACTATTTGTAATTTTATTATGAAGTTACCTCTGAGCTGGTTCAATTTGCTCTGATGACCACCAACCAAATTGTGGACAGGGCAAGGAAAGAATTAATGCAGCTTTGTAGGATGGATGGCAACCATCTTTAGCCAGAATATGCAGGTGTCCTTTAATTTAGCATGTCGTGAAGTTCATGATTGAGTAAAAGTACAACGTGAATCATGGAACGCCGCTGCTGAAAATGTGCGGCTGACAAATTTTGTGCTTGCTGGATGCGCCTGTGATTTTCGGGGCCCTTTTCTGTAAATGAGGTAAAATTTCTCCCGTTGGTTTAGTTGGAAATATGGTGTTAACCAATCATTTCAACCTCTCTGATGGGATTGGAAACCTACCGCAATCAAGATATGGAAATTGTGAATTGAGTCCTGGATCGGAATTCTAAAATACAGCAAAGTTGCACATCGATGAAGGAAATCACCAAGTTGTGGTTGAAACACACTAAACAGAATTCTGACCTTTGATATTCTGATTGTTTTAATAGTCAATACTGATTCTTTGCAACCAAATATTTGGTTTCACGATTCAGACTCTGTTTAAAAGCAACTGTAATTGTGATCTACTCCTTCAAGAGACTGTGAGCCACTGAAGGTTAAGCACTGAGCAGTGAGAGCTGCAGGAGTGAAGGAACGAATGGGTCTGAATAACCGCGTACCTTGAGCATTCTGTTCCGAACTTAAACTGATTCTCAATACACCTCGTATACAATAAAAAAAACCGACCTTTTTCTTACATCAAGGACATCAACCGTGTGTATGCTCAAATGTTCTAAGCCCGTACTACAGTAAGAATTCCCTTCGGTTTCATCTGAAATCATCTTCTCTTTCTCTGCCTGCTGGATTTCATGGTGTGTAACAAAGAAGCTATAACTTCAAACATGAAATTGTAAACAGGGTCGATTTGCTCATTGCTAAAGTATTCATGCCTCAGTTCATGTAGTGCCAGTGAAACAGGAATAAGTACCCATGTCCTTTGGTTTCAAGTGAAATCCACCTTCTCTTTTTCTACCTGGAATTCACAGATTCAAAGTGTGTAAGAAGGAGCTCAAACTAGCATTGTTCAGTTCATACAGTACTATTTGTAAAGGTTTGTTTCTGTTTACACACCTTAGGGCTCAAGGGTAAATTTAACCTGACCGAGCTCAATACAATGGAATGGAAAAGGTTCAATTTTTGTAATTGTGTCAAGGCTCCTTGGCTTCCTCAAATACTAAAATCAGGACCGCAGGACCAAACCAAGATGCCTGCAATAATCACGTAGACAGACCAATCTTTATATGTTAGTCCATGTAATTTATGAAAAGTGTCAATGACAGATTCTGTCATTAACTGCTGTTGGTAGTGCAGGTACACAAACTAACAATGAGATGTTGAACTGAATCCAAAAAAATGCAATGCAAAAGTGCAGTCTCGTTTGGAGGTTAATTGCCACAAATTGCAATTGAGGTAATGATGCATCACCATGATAATGAGAATGCTCACGTTCGCGTACCATGTGCTTCAATCTACTTACTCAGTCCTGGAGGCCTTCAAAATGTCCCATGAATCACACGTTAAGCTTGAATTGAGAATGGTATGGTTGTTCAGTTGTTGTGGCCCATGGCTAATGGCTAACGGCACACTATACGGAGTACAAACTCACGCACCAAATACTAAATGACGACGTGTGACCTTCATTAATTCATTTGCGATTAAGGTTACTGTTTGGTTGTTGTGGCTTGGGTCTCATGAAGCTACTCTTTGATGTAACATTTATGATTATATAATTATGACTTTATCATTATGAGAATTGGAATTCGCGTACTTTGATTCCCACACACCATTGAAATAATCCACTTGATGATTTAGTCGCCCAATGGAATCGTACCTGATACGAGTCATTCTACACAGCGCTGTTTTGCAGTAATTGTTGAAAAATGGATTCGGTATCAGCAAATAACAACAATTGTCCGCTGGCCGGTGCTATTGGACGTAAGTCGCAGAAACCGGGAGCGTTGGCACAACACAAATCAAGACAGATCACCTCCAATGTGAGGACCTATCCATCTGGTCGGGATCAGCCACTCAACAATGCAGTTCAGTGGTTACATGGTAAATATCTTGCCCAGTCTGGAATTGTAACCATGTGTCTGCATATTCTCATTCTGTACTCATTTGCAGCAAGACGAAAAGATGGCAATCTTGGTCCCAACTGTTGGCGAGTTCATGACAAACTCTACGACTTGAGTTCCTTCGTCCGCCTTCATCCAGGCGGCTCAGATTGGATTGAAATGACAGTTGGCACAGATATCACCACTGCTTTTGAGGCTTCACACATTTTGAATCACGACAGAATACAAAAAGTGCTGGAGAAGTATTTCATTAAAGACGTGGACCCGAACAGCAAAGGAAACCACATGTACACATTTGAGCAGACAGGATTCTATGCTGTGCTGCGCAAACGAATAGAACCAATTCTTGCCAAAGTCGGAACTGGTCCCACTACCACTGTGATATTGATTCAAGATATTTTAGCCGCAATAACATTCCTATTAGCATTGGCTGGCGTGTGCTTGAATTCACTCGTACTCCAAACTCTAGCAGGAATTGTACTTGGCATGGCTATAATCAGTGCCCACAATTTCTTTCACATCAAAGATAATTGGCGCAAGTATTACTTTGACCTTTCTGGTCTATCATCGTATGAATGGAGAATAAGTCATGCACTCAGTCATCATTTGTACACAAATACCATTCTAGACTTTGAGCTATACATGCTTGAACCATTTCTGGAATTGTGCCCTGGAGTGCGTCGAAATTGGATACAAAAATATTTAATGCATCCACTCTTGTACATCATATATTTCTTCAACTTTGGATTGGACATGTTG
>JAQIYH010000182.1:0-12188 GCA_034700885.1 Paratullbergia callipygos | reverse complement strand
ATTTTCATCTTATCCAGCACTTAATTCGAACAGACAGCCGAGCCGAGAAAGATAGAATATGAGCACATGGGCACTGGCACCAGCATTCCAGGCAGTGGAAGAAAATAAACAAGGACAGGATATGTATACGTAGTAAATTGTGGTATTTCTTAAGGAATGATACCTTTCCAGACAGCAACAGCAACAGCAAACGAGATAAACGTACATCTTACCAATTTTTTTCTGGTGGGTTCTTTTGAAGAAAGCTTTCTAAGAAATCCAGCTGATAAAATATTCAACAGGCTGAAATGCTGTACGTGAACATGAAAGCGAGAATGAAGGTGCTGTTGAACCCCCCAAGAAAGAAATATCAAGGTGGGTAAAAGACGATGAGTACGAGTACGGCACGAGACTGAGACGAGAAACAAGATATTACCTTCCACCTTCGCTTTCGCTTACTTGAGAAACTTTCCATTCCATGATGTGAAAGTACAAAGTTCTGAAAGAACGTCATATTTATCTGAAGACGCAGAACTCAAGGTGGGAAATGGGACCGCATCGGATCACATTCGTCGCTGGAAAGGCAGGAGAAATATTCTATCCCAAAAATCCACAACCCTGAAGGTTCACATCTTTCGCACCGTTACCGTGCCCGTCGTCCGTGTTTCGTTCCTAGCAGCAACATCTCCTAAGGGTGTCATAAAACACTGTACCTGTACCTGCACTGCTCTGGGTCTGGAGTCCGGGATTCGTACGGCGAACTTAAATCCCATACCATGCATAACCTGTCTTTCCACAGTATTACTGGCAGTGCGAGACGACGAACACAAGAATTCATTGCAGTATTGCAACAACGTAATGCGCCTACGCAAGAGTGAGCTTGTGTTGTGTGAACGTGAAAACCAAGCCATGAGAATATCCATTAAGAATTAAAAACATTGCACATAAATATTCCAATTCACTAGGGACTTTCTCAACGCACAGCACAGCACAGAGCTCAGCTTGTCTACGTTTACGAACCTAGGACATAAGTGTGACTTGGAATGCAACTGTGACTGAGACCAAAATTCAATTCAATTGCACAAGAAACTCAACTTGACGAAGGCTGGAACGCTGGAAGGAAACAATGCCAATTACTTCACTCACGCGCTACAGATGAAGTACAAGTACAGATGCTGTCCTTAATTGTTTTCCACACTTGAGACTTAAGCGAGTTCAATGTTTGACTTGTTTGAGCAACTGACTTACTACGAACTAATTGAATATCTTCACATCGCTTCTAAATCTAGACTGGATTTAACTGAAAAATTGGAAATCGAAATGCTGGTAAATCCAGTTCAGATTTCCACCTTAGAGATTGTGCTTCTGTCCCTGATGGCTTAGGAGTGTCCATGACTTGCTACATCAATAAATCTTGATTCTTAACTTGTAGTTTCTTCTTCATGACCTTGTCCAAATGTTGGACGTTAGCTTTAAATCTTGACTGAAACTGAACTGGCCGCACAATATGGTACAAGGTCGTAGCATTTCCATCATATTTTACAGATGCACGAAAGAGAGAGATTGAATACTACAACAATGAATTCCAGAATTCCCTTCACTTGTGGTCAAACAGGTGACACGTACGAGATTGAATTGAATTGAAAATACAAATGACAAAATCAAAACAATGTGGGAAACTTATACAACACTCAATATTTCAACTACAGTTCTACATTAATTCAAACGGTGTGAAGAAGTTGCTGCCAAACCAAAGAATTCAAAATGCATTAATTTCAGTTGCCTGCCTACCGCCTGGCACTACTGCGAATCTGTTCTATTCCCCAACTCCCCAAACGATTCATGCATCATGCGATGGTGAGATAAATTTATAATTCGATCCATGGTGTAGTATCTACAAATTATTCTATTGCAGTCATAGCCAATCTATTGCACTTTACTATTTATAAAGAAAATTCATCTTTACATACAATTCGAATGCACATGCACATATCTCTATTGCAATTTATTGCAACCATCTTTCAATCCATTTTAAAGTCCCTGTCATGTCGTAATTCTCGTAATGATACCCTGAATTCATACAGCATGTTATCTAGTATCTTCATAGTACATTTCTTTGAATTTGAGTGCAGTATGCAATGGAATGCAACTGCATACAGATTCAAATTTTCTGTATTGAGCCAACTGCAATGAGAATCTTCTCCATACAACTTTCTTTTCAATACTTTTCTGTAGTACGTACAAAGATACGACGATACGAGTCAAGTCATCATCGTAATCGTAATCCACAAAAAAAACGCATCCACTTCCATCATTTTTCCATAACTTCTTTATGACCTTTACTAATGTAACATTGATCTCTTTTTTCTTCTTGTATTTGTATTTTTATATTTGAATTCCATGCTGCACAATACATGAGTGTATATACACAACAATTCAAAACCAACTAGCAACTCATACGTTACAAGTTAAGTACAACAACCAACCCACCACCGACTTCAATGCAAGACGTACGCGTACCACTCAAAAATATTGAATTTCTCCCATTTCATTTATCTTAAATGTGCTGGTGCGTGTGCGGTGCGTTTTTCTCATGTGAAAGTAAAAAAAGAGAGAAAATATTGATTGTGCACTTTAAAAGGCAATCAACATGAGCTTTCAATTCAGGAGAAGTTGAACCCATGCGTATGTGTAAGCAAGTAAGCACTTAACGCAATGTAACGTATCGTATCGTAGCGTCACGTATAACCTGACCACAAAGATCAAACACTTGTTCGTTCAACGCAACTCAACTCTAAAACTCTTTCACTGCCCCATGCACTATGTTGTTGCCCAGTTCAGGGCCTTGGTCCATAAAATTTTCTTCTATGAAAAGAAACATGCCAACAACTACAGCCAACCAAAGCAAAGGCTGGCCAACGATTATTAGATCACATCCAATAAATTCACAAAGAAACGAGAACGACTAGACGAAGAATACGAATACGAATACGAATTTTGAAATCATGAGAGTCACGTTCACGTTTATGATTACAACTAACATATACAAGGATCATTTCAAGATTCCCACAGCCCGCACACTTCGGATGCACGCGTGCACGGTCGCATCATGAATGTTGACATTTCACATTGCAATTGCAATTGCATCTCGTCTTTTACAGTTGTTGTGATGGCCAAGACCATTACATTTATAATGTGACATGTTTTTATTTCAACCTGTCTAGTTACATTTACAGTTACATGGCACATCAGAAGATGCACATGCACATGTGGTGGTGACAAATGATAAGTGTTAAATACGTTGACAATGCAATTTGGATTCAGTTGCAATGGGAGGATACGCAGTGGTAAAGAAAGCAGTATAAAATGTAATGAATTCACACACAAGTCAAGACATTCGTTTTCTTTTCATGACGATTCGTACAGTCTGCAGATGTAGACGCAGATGGACCCAAAGCGTACCCCCGTAAACATTCGAGCCAGCCACCGGCGGAGTCAGATCCAGAGTGAGCAATAAAGTACCCAGGAATTGTGTCCCAAGGGATGAAAAATAAATGTACAAATAACAAGAAAAACAGAAGAAATACAAAATAGTTATACAAGGCAAAAGAAGACGATCTCAGGTGTTAAACGTGGAGCAAATTACATTTTCTACAATTTCGTTGGGAAAGAACATGAAGAGACATGAAGGAAGAAAAGAAAGGGTGAAAAAGTGAAATTCTTGAGCAGACGAAGATGTGAAGAAAGCCAACGTGTACGTGTGTGTAGTGAAGTCATCATCATCACAGTCATGCAGTTGCCATTACCATACTAGACTACACATGGTTGTAACACACGGATGATTTTAGTAGTCATCATTTTGTCAGTCTTCGCGTACGGAAGGAAATGAGTTTTCATCTTGTATTGTATTCGCATATAAAACAAGACGTTGACTATGAACGAACCACATTTTACAAATGTTGCGTTACACGATTTTTATTCTTTCCCTATCCAATTCCATTCCATTAGCATGGCAGACAACAAGTATAAGAGTACGCAGCGCAGCATGAAGATGGTAATATTTGTGAAGCCCTTTTCACTTTGTGAGATTTCCTACTTCTGAATTCTCAATAATGTTTCTCAATGTTTGTCAGTTGCAGGAAAAGGAAGAAGACGATCATGATGATCTCTTTCTCTTCTCTCTACGCTACGCTACACAGTGAGAAATGTAGCGAAGAAAAGCAACATCCGATTCCACCAAGACTCTCGACTACTAAACGCTTCTCGTGTCCCATGTAGTATAAGTATTACTCCTTCTGTTCTGTAATACTTGCTGTACTTCCGCTTTTCAATTCCACTTCACCCCTTCCAGACTCCTCGAGTGCATAAGATGAAATACTGCGGGTAAAGATTTTAATTATTCTGCACTCGCTCGTGGTAAGGCCAGGCAATGGCAATGGCTCATCTACATTGTTCTGTTCACACTTTATCATCACACAACTACTAGTACAACGATAACAACCCCTCAACAACTGTTTGGATTATTAGACATAAGCTATGAGCACACTTTGAGAATATCAGTTGAGTGTTTGGGCGCATGGATTAAGAATTGGACTTGTACTAAATTTATGGTCACAAACGTACAACGCACACAACAATAATCAGAAACATTTTATCCTTCCCCTCATCCTCATTCTAAATTCCAGATTTGAATACAAGGGCACGAATCATCAGTGTTAAGTGCTTGGACCAAATTCAATTAAGCACGACGGTGGTGTTGGAACATTGGAGAAGCACAGGATTAAATTGGACCAATACACATTTATAGCAAGGGCAAGTGGTCTCAGAAGGACACAAGCAGTAAACATGGGCATAGTACATCTGTACGAGAGAATTTCTAGTGGACAATGCATGCGCACTAGGCAATTGTTTACATTTTTCAAACCAATTAGTTCATGAAGTACAAACAAGTCCTCATGCATTTTTTATTTTATGTTCTTAGGAACTTTTCAATGCAAATCACGTAGTATACCTGGTGAGATTTTCCTGCTCTTTTAAAGCGTCATTAATTTTAGTGCCATGCATGCCTGCCGTGAATTGTGTATAATTGTGAACCGTAATTACTAATTAGAAACGTGTAAACCCCATAACTCACATTTAACGTACTTATTATTCACCAAGTTCTGCAATGTGTGATGCTCAATTTACATTTTTGTGAACCATAAAATGCAAAAAAATGTGAAGGATTTCAAGTATGCGTCTCATGTCATGTATGCACGTATTTCTACTCAAGCATACATGAGAGAGTTTGTAGCAAATTATGGTTTTACTTCATTGTATGTAATTGTAGTCATTGTCAAGACTCAAGAACCTTCATTAAGCTGAATTTTAGAGCATGCGAGTAATTAAAGTAGTTTGTTGCAAGAAAGTTTCATCCCTCAAACGTCCACGTGAAGCATCACGGTGACAAACCACATCATGACATCAGGGCAAGGCGCAAGAGGGAAGAATGACAAGACCACCACCACCACATATGAATAACAATGGCAAGACTAAGACCCAAGATGAGAGCAGAGAGCATTCACGTAATCATTAGAATGGAAATTTTATTTGTTCTTCTCTCCTACGTGGAGCAATTATATACCACATGAACTCTGAATAATGACAAAAGAAAAGATTTTGTCATAAACAGACGACAAGACGAGCCACTGGTGCTTTTGTATGGTACCATTTCAATTACAATTACACCCAGCGGTCATTTCTCATTGTACTCTACATGCATGACACGGCATGACTGACAGGGCCCAGGACACACAATTGGCAAATGGGCAAACCCATCGAAGAGTATAATGCGTACAGTGTACCTGAATGAATGTAAGACAATAGAAAAGAATTTCGCCCATATTCGCAAGACAGACAACAGTGTGAGTTTTTTTTAATATCACAACACTGAATTGAAACGCCGTTTAAGAGTTTGGAACTTTGTTGTCTTTACCATAGTGTAACACAGATTGCATTCCGCAGCATCTTCGTGTTGGTGCATTCGTTTATGTTGTAATATTGTGAACCGCTTCAATACCATTTCAACTGTAGTTGGTTTAAGTTTGATAACACAATTTTACGATTTAACAGTACGATTTAAACACAACATTGATGAAATCTCGTCGACAGGGAATGTAAACCTTTAGTTTGGTAATCATCAGGGAGAAAGTCTGCCCTGATGATGCTGATGAGTTAATTAATCATCATGTCTTTGTCAACATGCTCTGCTCATGAGCCATAGATCCATGCTGTGCCATGATCATTTATTTCAAATTGCAATGGTGGGTGTTAACAAAAGAATAAGATGAAATACAATGAAAATCACTTGTGGGAATATTATGTATCAAGAAAAATATTTATATTTTCTCTCTTTTCTTTCTTTCTTTCTTTCTCTTCACATCTTTAGTAACTCACATTCGTGTACATTTACATTTACATTTCACTCAACTCACTGTTGTGTCTTGTCTCGTCTCATCTTATTTCCTTTCCTTCAGTATTCTTAACATGTCACCCAGGCTCACTCAAAGCTGGCGGGCACACATGCAAAAGGGCGACTGGATGCCGTTCTGCCCTGCTCTGCTTCTGCTTCTGCTCCCATGATGAAAAAGACAATCTGGAAGGCAATAGATAATCTTTTCTTTCTCTCGAGTAGTCTTATCTATTGTGTACTGTGTAGGCACGTAGATGTATTCTGTATTCCGTGGAGTATAAAATTCAATTCAGGTTCACTTTACAGTGTACATGGAATGATGACTAGTGAAAATAAATGCAAAATGAAAATCTATGGAAATCTTTGTCTTTCACACATAATAAGATTCACAGAGAGAGTGAGGGAGAGAACGAGAGAAAATTGAAAAAAAGTGTACAGACTCAAAGAAACGAAGAGTCCCGTGTGCCGTGTGACAATCGTCTGACGCTGCTTGCAAACGGTGAGTTTGCTTCCTGCTGAAGAAGGTAGATTTGAATTTGAAAGAATGGAGATTGAAGTAGAACAACAGCAGCAACCAAATATATACTCAATATACTGGAGGACTTTTAGTCTGGAATCACGAAGGAGAAACGTGCACAATGCACAATGCAAGAGAACAGGTTAATAAAAGAGACACCCTACTGCTCATTCTACTATAAAATGCAATTTCAAATGTCAAGAAGAAAAGAAGAGGAAAAAGAAGAAGACTTTTTTTCAAGAATCAAGTGTGCAAACGAACAAACCGAGAAGAAGAAAAACGCCGGAAAAGTAAAATAACAGACATGAAATGCATGATGTGTACCTGTATGACGTTCTCTGGATTCAAATTCTTTTTGCTTTGCTTGCTGAATTAGTCATGAATCTTTTGATTGGTACGTATTACAATCAACATTGACCAGTTTATTAATTTGCAAAAGCGATTAACCCGACCACCTCTGTTGACATTCACGCAGTACAACCGAACTATAATACACTAATGTGCACATGATGCCATAAAATGATTTCAGTAAATGGCATTGAAATCTACTAAAAGATTTCATAGCAGTTAAATGTGCTCAAATAGCTCCATTGTTATCCCTTATCCATTATCCAGCATAATTTACGACAATTCCAATCAAGAGTCACCGCACATTCCAATCTATTAATGGCCATACCGACTAGAGACGTAATCACCACAATTATCCAAACTGCTTCAGCCTCAACCTCAGCCTCAGCCAGTTGCCGGAAGAGTTTAAGAGAATTCTCACTCACAGATTTCTTGAGGTTTCTTCCAGTCATTCCATTCCATGCGGTTCCTTCTCCATGCACACAATACAAGAAGTACAACAATTCCACGCGGGCAATAAGTTGTTGCCTACAACGATGAAAACTAAATGCCTCTTAAAATGCCAAAGCATTTATAGCCAATAACAGCAGCAGTGTACGAGTATGAGCACGACAAAAGAGGTACGATTGTACAATGCACAATAATCAAACTTTCTCAACTATTTTACGCTTCCGCTGTGGCTGAACTATGTAAGAAAGTAATTTTGGCATTGAAGAAGAAGAAGTGTTACTGAAGACGACTACTTTCCCCTGCTTCCTTTCTGCTACTCATTGAATGCACAAGTCAAATGGGTGGAAAGAATGCAATTCACAATACAGCAACCCAGGAACAAATGCAGAGGCTCCGAAAGAAAGAACAAATCAGACGTTATAAATCAGCAATTTAATCACAAAAGTCAGTCTTTCATTGCTACTTGGATCGTCTCATTTGTTGGGAGTTTGGAATTGGTCATGTCATGACTTAGACTTCTCAGGTTTCATTTCCTGGTCTTTTTTGTTCCTGCATCTTCATCTTGTTACAAAAGAGATTCTCATTCATTCATTCAAAAAAAGGTGCACCATTGAATTTCTACACGACGACGACGACGCGCTGGGTACAAAAAAAGTAATCGACAATTCGTTCATTGGAGTTACGTACGTACAATAAAACGATGATTCATGTCATATAAAACTATGCGATGCTGCTACAGTCGTCTACTACATCTTCATCTTCGTTCCTTTAATGTCCTAGACCTTTTATGATGGCTATCATCTTAACATTAGTTTTCTTTCTCTTTTGCAGTGCAGAGTTGAAATTGAGAGGATCGTATAATATGATTTCAGAAATTGAATTTTACAACTCACTTTGCGTAGAGTTCCTCTTCTTCACTTCTTCTTTATACTTCTCAGTTGCATTCACTTCTTAAACATTTAACCTTTCCACGGTGCGCTGCTGCCAATGCAATTCCCAGTCGACATGAACTTTCTTTTATCGGTTCTTTGCATCACATTTCTTCTTGCATGCTTTATGCAGCAGTGGCAGCAGCACTTTGACTTTACATGGCTCGCAATGATTGGAATATTAGAACATTAAACTATGAGCCTACTGAAGTTTTTAATGTAAAATCATTACCATGATATTTTACTCAAATTCGTAGAGTTTGTACTCGTGGATCGTGGTCGTGTTCTGGTAATGATTTTTCCTTTGTGTTCGTTCCAAACTGGCGTGACTCGAGCCTCATGAATCTCACTGCACAATTAGTTCTTGAGACACTTGGCCATTTGAGTTTTCATGTTTACATGCGATTGCAATTCTTAGCACAAGCACGATACAATGACATGACACGTCAAGAGTCGCTACTCTAGACTATTCACTTTGAAACAGTTACACAATGATTCCTCGAACTCGAACTTACATTCTCTTCTCATTATTGACTCACGAGGGAAACCAAAAGTACACAAAACATAAAATTATGTTCAACAACTACATTCAATAAAACTACTTATTGGGTTAACATACTGAACTGAAAATACGCAACTTCACCACCAATAAATATTAATTGCATGTTTTGATACTTGACTTGAGTTGATGATTTTGGCTGCACACTGCACACTGGAGTCAATGCACGCAGGCACGCACGCACTGGATTAACTACTACATTTAGTCTATAAACAAAAGTGCAATAAACTTTAGTTTGAATGTTTTGTGCCAGTGCATGCAATGTAGACAATATACGACTCGACTACACATTGAACACACAACAATTCGGTTTTAGGATTGTTCTATATTTTTACAACGTCATCTCGTCCACTCGTCGCACCACAGAAAACTGCACAACATCACATTTTACACTGACTACATGACATGACTGCAAGTAGTACATAAAAGCTTGGGTTTAAACTTTTAACGACTCTGTGTAGTGCGGGCACTCAATCCAAATGCCATAAAATACACCACAAGAATACTACAAGAACAAAACTAGAGACAGAGAGACAATAATAAAATAAGAGTAAAATTGAGTTAAGACTTTAGCTTTTGTTGTTGCTGCTGCTGTTGTAAAAAAAATTAAGTTGAATGAGAAACGGAAATTGTGACTTGTGGTTTTGTTACGTTTGCAATTGCAATGTATTGTGAGATTGTGACGGCCAAGATGAGGCTGCTGCTTGGTGAAATGAAGCTCAAAGTCGAAGCAGTTTAATGTACAAGTGTACCAGTACGAGACCTAATTTGTGTATGCGTTGTGTTGGATAGCATTGCAGCGTCAATATTAATAAAGCCAATAACGCGTGCAGCAGTCATTTACAGTAATCATGATTACAATCAAACTCAATTAAGAAAATCTCATGAAACACTTAAACGAATATTATATGCATGCAAGACTGTACTATTATATTATTGTGAGCTACATTTCAAGATTGAATTCATATAATTTCTCATAGTGCATGCAGTCATATCATGAGAATAAACACTCAATCCATTTGTTTTGAAGGTTGAATTCGCAAGTAACCTTTTTAATAAATTATGAATTCATTTCAGAACAAGCACACAATGCAATGCAATGGCAGGAAATGCAAACAAGATTTACACGTCTTGAAAGTTCTCATGCGCTTGCATTTTTTAGCACCAACTCAATTATTTCAACCTGTTTACATGCATGACACTGTGAATTTCTTTATTAAAAACTTTTATGTAATCACAAGATACGTTACGTAGTATACAAGAGACAAGAAACAATCCATGAGCTCAAATTATGTTGTTCAGGCTGAAAGAACAAAATTGCATAATGATCAAACTTTATAATAAAGAAACGGGTGTTGTTACACCTTGAATGGAATTATTCACCTGTACGTCGAACAGCATAGCAGAACAATATTAGCTGTCAAGTTTTGTAGCTGTCTGCTGTCGTCGTCATTTGAATTGAATTGAATCCATTTAGCACGGCACACCCTTTTTACAGGGAGAACAACTTTAAGCTGATGTCAAAAACTCAAACTCAAACTTGAATCTGTTCATGGGCGAGCTCCGGCCGGGATGTCAAGTCGAAAGATTTTTGACAATTTTGTTCAATGCGAATATGACCTTAGCCTTTCTCTAATGCATGTGCGAGTGTACAAAGTATGCAGCAAAGTTAACAAGGACAAATGTACCATTTACTATTCCACGACTTATAAAATTCAAAAAGTGGTCCAAAAAGGTTCTTATTCTTATCCATTATCCTAGTTTCATGAATTCCCATTTTTCATACATTTTTATGTATGATGTGGCTGGACCTCCACATTTAACCTTATACGATATTCGAAGGTTAATGTAAGCCACTTGAGTTGACGGGCAAAGTTTTCTGCATGACATTACTATACATAGTATATGTACATATATATGTTGTCGCTATCGTTGGTGACCTAAATGCCAATTGCTATTGCCAACTCCCATAAAAACTGTCAAGCAACACGATCTCGGCCTGCCTTGCTGTATAAAAATGAAAGTGGTATATTAATCCAATCCGACTTTTGCCATCTACTTCTTCCATGTCACCACAGGCGTATTATTTATGACCATAGTCGTACGTACAGTCGTAGTAAAATGAAGGAAAGAAGACTAGACTAGACAAGTCGGGCGTTCGCGTTTGCGTTTGCACACAACAACCGTTTGTTGAAAGATGCAAAAAGGCAAAATGAATATACTGGGCGGATCGCATATTTGCAGATATTTGCAGACTCTCGACGTCGACGACGCTACGTTGTGGTACGCAAATAGTCAGCCAAGACACAATTGAGAGAAAAAGGCACAAGCCAAGAAGTCTCAAGTCAAAAAGATTCACATCTAAACTTTCCTTCCTGTGCTGTGCTATGGTACAGTGGTACATATACAAATGCGAATTCTTTCGTTAAACTTTTGTTTTTTCTCGTCTCATCTTTTCACTTATGTTTGTTGTTGGTTGGTTGTGTTCCGTATTCTCTCACTCACTCTTCACTCTCATCTCGTGAAATACAATGCTTTGTTACTAGTGCATGTACTATGTTCGTATTATAGTTTGTGTCCTAGTTTTCGCCAACTTTAAATCCTTAGAGTCCTTAGTCGTCGTCGTCGTCCTTGGCTGTCGTTTTCATTTTCATTTTCTTAATAGAAATGGCAAAGATGTTGTTGTTCTCACTGCTGCGAAGGCAATGGAAATGGTTCTTGCCTTTCTTGCAATGACGATGATGATCTTTTATTTCATTTTTTACTGCAACTTTCTTTTGCAATGTTTCTCTCTCTCTACTCGTTGCTCTTAGAAGAAAAGAAAAAGTGTGCCATGCCATGCCGTGGTTTCTGGCGCTTTGTCCATTGCCACCGCCACTGCCATTTTGCCATTTACAGCCAGTCAGCCAGTGCCATTTTTATTATTGTTATACGGCTAATATAATTCTCAAGAAT